>JAPMOQ010028746.1:60862-143940 GCA_026543055.1 Argiope trifasciata | reverse complement strand
GTGTGTGTGTGTGTGTGTGTGTGTGTGTGTGTGTGTGTGTGTGTGTGCGCGCGCGTGTGCGTGCGCGTGTGTGTGTGCGTGCGCGTGTGTGTGTAATTCAAGCGAGGTTTCATTCCATATTTGTACCCAAATGCTCAAAATTCAATCAGTAGCACAACCAAAAGAATCTAGATGTTATGAGAAGTCTAGAAAAGATGCCACTGTCTACAATGATGGAATTCTCCCATAATTCAAATATCCAAATATCAAATGATGAGAAAGGATGGGCAAAATATCAAACAAAATTAAATTAAAATAAATAAATAAAATAGGAAATAACACAAAGTTGTTTTAACAGCTGAGTGGTTTTTTTAAAAAGATTTCTCGGTTTTTGTTATTTTTAGTATCTTCGGTAACAAATAAAAATTTAGTTTTAGAGCTTAGTTAGTTTTGCACTGTGTTATCATACACAAAGAAAACAATAAATATATATTTCAAAAAATTAATTTAATTCCTACTTAAGTCAAGAAAGAAATATTATATTATATATACATATATATTAGTTATTCTTTATTAAATAATTATCAAAAAAATTATAAAGTATAAAAAAAAATTATTGATTTTCGCAACTCGCATTCTTCATCTTCATGTGAAAAACACTGAAATTCTTGCATTTTACCGACTGAGCTACTGCCTGTTGATTTCAATTTTCTTTAAACTGCTCAAACTCTGTTCAAAATATTAAAAAATAATTAAACTTAATTAATGAATTAATATTTGAAAAAACTGTATTAACATCAAGGGTCATCCACTGCAAGTTTTAAAAAATGTCTTTGAACTTGAGTGGGTGAATAAAAAGTATTTTATTATCGATTGAAAATTTGAATAAGATAGATAAATAAATATGTACTGGGAGAATGTGAACTAATAAAAGGAATTGAAAAAATGAAATATTTTAGATCTAATAAGCATTTTGCTCTGCATGTGAATAAAACTATTATAATTCATCAACAACTCATGTTGTCGATGAATCGCCCGAAAATTATGGCGATTATTAGGAGCTAAAAATCGCATACTGAAATAAATGTATTCATTATTTATACTTTTTGTAGGAAAAGTGCAACTGGAAATAATGGATTGAATTTGATAAAATGCATTTTATTCCTCTTCATTAATTGAGAATCTAAAAATATATGTAACTAGCCGCCTTTGGGGACCAGCTGGTTCGCCACGAGTAATGCGTTCTAAAATTTTCCATTAAATCACATATTCATTAGCCTTGAAGTAATTCCGGGCATTTATTGGCCTGAAATTAATATTTTCTTTAAGATGATGGACGGAAAGTTCTAAAAGAACCCGTTTTCTTGATAATATTCTTTAGTTTTATAAATCAGTCAGTTTTAATTATCGGTTATACTTCCAAAATATTAAAAATGTATTTTTCGGTGATGTTGCCAAAATATTAAATATGTTTTTTGAAAGAAAGCGAAAAAGCGAAAAAAAATTATTAAATTAATGATACAGATATTGCAAACGATTATAGAAATTTGCCATTAGGTCGGGAGTTCAATGCATATCCTGCCTAAATTCAATCAGGTTTACCGTAAATAAAGAAGATTTATTGAATTAATCATTTAGATATTGCAAACGATTGTAGAATCCTTTGCCTTGCATTTATTATTTTAGAAAGTATCACTTTTTATATTTATGTTATTTTATCCAGTCCCGTGCTGAAAGTATCATTTCTTTAGACTTGATTTACGATGATAGTTTTTTTATTATTATTTGAACTTCCGTCATTGTTTTCTTTTCTTTTATCCGGTCACATGATCAAAAAAACATAGTTAAAATATTTCTTTAAAAATTCGTTTAAATTGGAGCTTACATTATAAATTAAAAACACTGATACCATTAGAAAGCTAATTTTTTAATCTTTAAATTGATGTAAAAATCATGTTTGTGCGATAATATTTTCGGAAGTTATAGCGGAAAAACGTCGAAATTTCGCTTAAATTTTAATTAATTTAAATTCTAATTAAAAATTCGAAAAAAGGGCTCGAAGGTGCACATTCCCGACCTCCAAGGTATACATATACCAAATTTGGTAGCTGTAGGTCCAACGGTCTGGCCTGTAGAGCGCCAACACACACACACACACATTGAGCTTTATTATAAGTATAGATATGTAAAAATATATGTATCGTATATATGTAATTTTTTGATAAAGAAAATTTTCAAAAATTCAAAAGTTAATGAAAAACAGTGGATTTTCACGAATTAAAAGCTCCCAATAATTTATCAATCATTTTCATTAATTTTCTTCCTCATTATATTATTAAACAATTCACTCATCCACGTCCATGACACATGACAAAAAAATCGGTTTATTGTAATCAGCATTCAGTTTATAAGCATCGGTTATAAAACAAAACAAAAAATCCGTTAACTCATGATAAATATACCAGCTGTATTAAACAAAAGTTTACTGATAAAAAGTAAATTTTACTTTATAAAACTGTAAAAGAAACCAGCTGTTTATTGTGTATAAAACTAAATATTGGGAGTTTAGGAAAGTCTCGCAAATTCTGAATGAGTTTCCCTATCAGCTTTTTGTTTACTATGCAAAAGATGATATCCATATCTATCCTACTGAACATCAATTGTTCTTATATATGTAACAGCTGGTACCCTACGTGTTGCTGATGTAGAAGAAATAATTTTGGAAATATCGTTTGAAATTTGAAATAGCTATCGTGTTTAATTAGGAATAATAGAAAGAACGAACAAACAAACAAAAAATTCCTTTTGTATATATTAAATACAATCCCCTTTTTATACATTGGATATAATTGCAATATATCAACAACCTTCGAGCAAGTACAAGCAATAAGCTGGCAAAATTTTATCACATTTTAATGAATGGTATGGCAACACATGAAATAAGAAGAAAAAATATCGTTTTTATATATTAGATTTAACATAATTTAGCAGATGTGTGATGTACAAGATTCGTTTTATTCCATTATGGGAGGCATTATTTATACAGATAAAAAGTAGTAAGAAATACGCCAGTCTACATCACGACACAAGAGCAAAAAAGTGGGCGAAATTTTCCCTTCAATTTTTTTTACAATGAGATTTTGATAGGGATTTTTTTGACACGTGTCGACTTAGGATAAGGAAATTTACGCATCTTTAAAAAAAATGTTGAAAGCATTAAAGGAAATTTAATACCTCAGTGTATGAGATCTCGATGAAGTTTATAATTTTATAAAGCGCGTTTATAATTAGTTAAATATTAAGTGAGAATTAGATAATAACATAAAAGAACATTTATGAATGAAGTTAGTAAGAGTTAAATTAAGATAAAAATTGGGAAATTAATTAAGACAAATTTCATTTCAACGATATTATTATTTCAATTAATAGATATGAGAAACTACGATGAGATCTAGAAAAAAACTAAAATTGCAGTATTTGACACGCACTAGAATTTCGGTGCCTATCTTTGAAACTATTGAATAGAAATTGTTGAAATTAAGCCAAGTTCTCCTTTTCCGATCGACATCAAAACTTTTAAGTACTCCTATTGAGTAATTTTTTATATAAGTTCAATAATTAATTAAAATTATAAAATAATAGAACTAAAAAAAGGTACAATGTTTATATGCATAAAGTAACAGCTCAACATAAGAAATAATTATGATAATCTATCTATAATTGTTCGTTTCAATATCCTGAGTTTAGTTATATCACCATAGTTTTATAACTACGGTAATTATTAATTATATTACCGTATATATTAGTTATATTACCGTATACGTTACCGTTTATATTAGTTATATTACCGTAGCGTTTTAAAGCAACACTAGATATATTTTGAGACGAACCTCGTAATTTTGAACCGTGGTCAGATGTCGACGACGACACCTGAACTGGCACCCCCCTCGCTCCAAACGTCCACACCACAGCTGCGGGATGACGTTTGGCCTCGATCGATTTAGCATGCAACAGAAACACTTACACCACGGTTTAAGGTGGAATTGGGTCTCAAACCTGAAAATCCACTGGTTTCGAAGACAAGACATTAGCAATAGGGCACCGTAGTCAACTTCAATATTCTGAGACTGCCAATTTCCAACGATTCTATCTCATTAAGGTGCGAGGCGCGGAAGGATGAGCACATTTCCAAAATATGCCATTCTTTGACCTTGATTTCGATCTTTTAGCTACCTTTTCATTCAATCGTTTCGTTCGATTACCACTTTCCAACGATTCTATCTCACTAAGGTGCGGGGGCCTGGTGGTAAGGTCTCGGTTTCGGAACCGGAGGGTTTCAGGTTCGAGACTCGATTCCATCAAACAACCGTCGTGTAAGGGGGTATCTGGCACGTTAAATCTGTCAGGCCAAACGTCATTCCGCTGGTGTGATGTGGAGAGGGGGGTGCCAGCTCAAGTGTCGTTCTCGTCACTTGACCTAAGTTCAAATTGCGAGGTCCGTCCCAAAATAGTCCTAGTGTTGCTTTACAACGGGACGCTTAAATAACTAAACTAACTCACTAAAGTGCGAAGCATGGTAGGATGAGTGCATTTCCGAAATACCTCATTCTTTGACCTTAATTTCCAATCTTTTATATACTTTTTCATTCAATTGTTTCATTTCGTTTCTTTTGAGATGCCTTTTCGTTTCGTTCGACTACCACTTTCTAGCGATTCTATTTCACTAAGGTGTGAAGCGCGGCAGAATGAGCGCATTTCCGAAATACGTCATTCTTTGACCTTGATTTCCGATCTTTTAGATACCTTTTCGTTCATTTTTTTCACGAGTATATGAGTTTCGTTTCTAACCTTATTTCATTTTGATTCAGTCCACGGGAAACAAGAGTTTAATTTATTGTTAAATGAAAACATCTCCCCCTTTCATCTTTCCTCTCACCCCTATTTTGACAAATTAAATCCATCGTTAACGCAAGCGCAAAAGCGCGGAGGTTAGAAGCCATAATCAAACAATAGCTTCCCTTAACATTAGGTCAGCACTTCCAACTGTGCACCAACCAAAAGAGCTAGTGTTTATAAGCATATACATATATAAAATGCTAACGAATGTGGCACAAAAATAGGCCTCATCGGTCTTATCTTGTTGAATGGCAACAATCAAATCCAAACAAAGCGTCATACAATCTGGTGACTGATTCTTACGTAAATACAGAAACAGTCATCAGTGATTGTTTCTATCTTCACATCCATTCTTATTCTTCAACACTTTGCTTTACTAATGTAGTTACATTCTCATTTGTGGGCTAGTCATGCATTCCATTTAGAGAAAAGAATATGTAAAGGAAATCAAAATCGGCGTTAAACAAAGTTTAATCGAATGGGAGAATAGATGTGGAGGTAAGTTCATAAGCCACATAAGAACTTCCTGACAGGAGTGTATACTTTTGTCCAGGGGTTATGCTACGCGCCTACGGATACAATGGCCCCGAGATCGAACCTCAAGAACCCACACTGGTGACCCTGGTTCTGAACTAACAAAAGCAACCTTCGTGACTCCCTCTACTGGCAACAAAAGCCGCCATTAAGCTTGGCGCGATAAAAACATTCGTCGATCACCAAAAACACTTGGTGCGATAGCATTATTCGTCTCACCTCCAACTCACTGAAAAGGGAGTAATGTGGTGGTAAGTTTATAAGCCGCATAAGAACTTACAGATCGAAGTGTACACTTTTGTATAGGAGCGGCTACGAACCCAATGGTCCCGAATTCGAATCTAAGAATGCACATAGACTTAACCATCATTAGATGAATAATCGTTGGCTTTGTTATAGAAACTGATACGCAAATCTTCAAGGCTATTACTTCACAAAAATGGTTTTTGCGTCATTTTAAAATTTAAAAAAATTACCTTATTCATCTAATGAATTCCATTTCCGTACAACGTTTTGCACTGCTTTTAATATTTTCCTTTAAATTTACTTTAATTCCAATCTGAAACAATGTTATGACGGAATTCAAACTCATCCATCAAAATGTTCAACAGCAAAATGTTCAACTTGCGTTAAAATTATAAAATTGCCTTTTTTGGACACCATAAGTTAATTAACCTGCCAATCAGTTTGTCTACCTCAATAAGCCTGTCCTTTTAAGCCATTTTCATTGATACAAATTTTGTGAAAATGCAAAAATAAATAATAAAGATACAGAGGTGTTTCTTTTCGTTGTTGACAAAACTGCCCTATAAAGGACCATATAACATAAAAATGACAAAAAAAAAAAATCTCGGACAAGAAGGTATGGATTCAGAAACTGAGTTCGGGATGAAATTTAGTATAATGGCCAGTCTTAAGCAAGGTCATTCAATAAAATATTAATGCACAATAACCAACCATTTTGGTTAAAATGACCTTCAAACTTTTAGTATAGCTTTTATATTAATAGAGGTCACCGGAGTCAACTATCCGAAAGGCGCAATTGGTAAGGCACTGACTTGGCATTTACGAGACCTGCGTTAAGTCCTGAGCTAGTGAGTCCCTCCTCCACCTTCGAAATTATTTCTAATTAATTTAACAATTTACAAATAATTTTAATACGTTTTTCATTTTTTATGCAAAAATAAATGTCTATTCTCCTAATTTTTGAATTGCAATTTAATTTGTAAAAGAAAAAATAACTAAAGAAATGAAAAAAATATTCGAAATTACTTAAAGAATATTTTTTAATTAAAAATTGCATTAATTAACAACTTAGAATTGGTTTTATTAAAAATGCTTTGCATTAAATAAATGTATTTTCTCTAAATACTTGAATAATAATTTATTTTTTAAACGAAAACAAATGAAAATACTTTTAAATTATAAAAATTATTTAAATAAAATTAGAAACTTATAGGCAGTTTTAATTAATATTCAACTTGTATAGAGCAAAAATAAATGTTCATTCACCTAATACATAAATCATAATTTATTTTTAAGCAGAAAAAATAATTACAAATACACCATAAATGATGATAAATATCAGTTATAATTACTGGAATCATAAGTTATTTTCATTACTTTTATATTATAAACAAAAACCAGAATAGTAATCATTGTGAAAACATTAGAAGCAAGATAGATATAATCTGACATCTTGCACAATTGATAAATAATGATTATCTACAAAAGAAACTTTAAAGATATCGATTGGAAAACAAACTTCATTTATCTTCAAAAAATATTTATCATTCTTCAGAAAATCGGGAAACGTATGAAGCATATCATATCATATAAAATTTTGCACCATCTGCTAATATATTTTATTACTCAACATCTTATTTCTACTTTTTACTGTCGATTACTAATATTGAGAACATTTATTGATATATTTCATTAATTTCAGCAGTTCCCTTTAATCTCAGACATAAAAACAACTTAATTGTTATAATAAATCATTTGTCATAATTAAAATCCAAAAATTTAAAACCTTTAAGGATTTTTAAATGATAATATTTATTTAAATTATTTTTCATCATTAAAATAATATTTATAATTTTTAAAAACTTAAAAATTCACTATTATATTCCCTATTTATAAAAGTTACATTATAATTCAAATACCATATGACTGTAGATAATTATTTATCTTTTAAAAAATAAATTATTTCTTGCAAATTAGTAGACAAAACATTTATTTTTGCATACAGACCACTTCAAAATTATTAATTTATCTAATTTTGAATCATTTTTTTGGAAACGAATGTAAATTTATAGTCAATTTACTTCTAAAAATTAAATTATAATTACAGAATTAGGTAAAAAAAAAAAACAATTATTTTTGCTTAAAAATGTAAAACATATTAATTAAACAATCTGTAAATTGTTGAACTAATTTGATATAATTCTAAAAGAAAACGAATTTTTAAAAACACTATTCCCAGAAGGAACTCGGCTCACGTGAATGTTAAACCAGCACCTCACCGATTGCGCTGTTTGTACTCTTGGTCATTTCTCAAAGTTGGCTCTATATTACGCTTAAATATTTTAATTATCTTAATGAACATTCTAAAGATGCACAACCATTATATTAAATCTCATCTTGAACTCAATTTTCCAATCTGCGCCGTACCCTTCTCTGACTTAGTACAAATGATATAATGTATACCTTAAAATACAGATTTAGTGATGTGATGAAATATCTAAACAGTATAATTCTGACTAGTCGAAAAAGAAATGATACAATTTAAGAAAAAAATTAGAAACATTTAACTGTGTCCCAGTCTTAATTATACAACACAAAGTTTTAGGAACACTAAATACTATTTCAGTCTTTGCAATCTGAAATCTTAACCATTGAATTATTATTAGCATTCGAACTATAAGATAATGACCTTCTTAACACTAGCAAAATATGAAGGGGGGGAGGCAGGAATGGAAATCTAGTATCTGTTACTTTAGATATTATTGAGTTATAGGAAATGATTAAAGAAAAATTAGCTGGAGTAGTAATAAGAATGAGGAAAACATTAAGGAAATGAAACATACAATAATATAGGATTAAAAATCCAAAATAGTATTTTAGGATAATTATGTTTTATATAATAATAGATATGCTGTTATTCTAGCATCCCCATTTTTTCCATGGTAGGAAGAATGTTCTTGATATTTACCAAGTAATACAACCTAAACTGCTGGAGAAAGCAAATTAAAATAGCCAATGATAAAGCAGTTTATTTTCATAAAATTTTCCAGAGAATAGTTTATCAACATTTCCATTCATTATCTTTAGCTAAGATATTATTTAAAGAGAAGCTTGAAAAAAATTAGTAATATCAACAATAATAGAAATGTTGACAGTAAAGCAAATTTCACTTTATTTTATTTTATTTATTTTGATGAATGCACAACTTGCAGTAAAAACTTGCTACAGTGACTAAGGCTGAACTATCATTCTCAGAACATTGTTTGTGTGTGTGCGCGTGCGTTTATGTTTGCAAAGCAGTATGGGACAGGAAAGGCTGAGAAAGACCTTAAAATTTGCTGAGAAATTAACTTTATCCTTAACTGAGAAAAACTGAGTCCAAAAAAATAAACCAGATACAACAATTATTAACCTTGCTTTCCTAATAGTTACAAAACAAATTTTTTGCGAATAAAACATAAAAATATTATGTACTGAATAACTGTCTAATAAATATTTTAACTAGTATTGCATATACTTCATATTACATTTATATACCATTAAATGCCTGGGATATAATTCTTTTTTTAAATCAAGACTGAACAGGAATTAATATATATAATGTAAGAGCAAACACAGAGTAATGTTTGCCAAATACTTTTTTATTTGATTAAAGTGTAAAAAGTTATTTTAATTATTAAGAAAAAGATAAAATTTAACTAGAAAGCGAAGTGTTTAAGGTTTACCAAAACAATGAAGAGAGTGTCATATTCTCATCTGCTACCCACGGCCCTGAAGAATTTGAATTTGCATTCTGAATTGGTTTTGCAATTCCAAAAAATATAATTCGGGAGAATTTTAATATGGAGATGGCCTCTTGCACAAACAAAAAAATATTAACTGTTAGAGACTATTTTTCAATAACAACTATAAGTGTCACTTATAATATGTGCAAAGATTATGTAAGGAGCAATTTTTTATGGAAAATGTAGACTGTCTTTTAAAGCACTATGAAAAATGTGTCTTTTCCTTCCTATATGAGCTATTTCCACTTCAAATAACAGAGAACTAATAATAATTTTTTAAAATAAACTTACTCTCCCTTATCATTCCATTCCAAGCAATTGACACATCCACCATGTCCCTATAAAACAATAAATATTATGCATTTAAAAGCAATCAATAGCAAAGTTTCTCAGTAGAAATTCAATATTTATAAAACGTATACATTGAATACATAATGGTAGTATATGATATAATAGCAAGCATACAAAATGCTATTCAAGATTGAAGATATTCATTAAAGATGAAATTTAAACTAATAACATAAGTTGATGTATGCATGCCTGTTTGTCGGTAGACATTCTGCAGAGTAAACAATAGGCATGGATATATTTTAGATGCTAGTTTTTTAAAAACTTTCATTAAAACTTGAGTTAATTTGAATGAAAGTAAACAAAATATGTTTGCTCAGTTTTGTGCCAATAAATTTCGAACTAAAAATAGTACAAAAACGATCTTCATGTGATTTTAAAATGAAGAAATTCATCCTTCCAAAATTAAATTTTTGTCATCAATTTCTAAAACCTGGTGGAGAGAACGGGCAAAAAAAGTCAACTTCATATTTTCCAGTTGATTTCAGGGTTACAAATTTGCATAATCCATCTCAAAGCTTCAGTAAAAAATGGGGGGGGACACAACTGTTGTATTGATGAAATGCAAATTGATGTAACAGCACCTCAATCACTAGCATTTACAACTCACTGATGACAGCATACCTAGGAAATATGTAGGAAAATTTTGACTATTTGTGTAATTTTACAAAAATAATTTTTAAAATGATGATCTCATAAAACACTTGTTGAATAAAATGTAATTATTTTTCCAAAAATATGAATTTGATTCTTTTGTAACAACGTAACAAAATTTAAAAATCATTTCAATTTTTTTTTTACTTTTAATAAAATTGATTAAAAGATTCCAACAGAACAGATTAGATATTAAAAAAATTAAATAAAGAAATTTTCTTCATTTTTGCAGTACTGTGCAAGCTTTATACATCATTGATGTAAGCATTTCCCGATTGCATACAATTTTCTCTGCAATGCCTCTTTCTAACATAAGGTGGAGTTCAATGAATTATTACACTTTTCTGAGGATAAAACACCATTTTCTTAAACTAATTTTAATAAACATTCAAATTCATTTTAAAAAAATTCCTAAGAAGAGGGTAAGAATATGAAATATAATACTTGAGAAAGAGTAATGGATTGACTTAATTCAGATTGTGCTGATAAGCCTAAAGCAGTTTTCTCTTTCCATGTTGATTCTGACTTTATCTTAATTTCACACTGATTTTGGCACTGATTGAGCCATTTATTATTTCAAACTGTATAGATATATTTAAAGTCACTTAAATTCCTTTAAAATGCATTAAAAACTATGGTATGAATTATGAGATGACTAATGTGTCATGAGATTAAAAACCATGGTTAGTTTATGAGAAGACTAATTCATAATCTTCAAACTGTCATTCTCTATCACTTTATTGTCCATTTCAAATTTGATTTATTATGTACTAGCCGCCTTTGGCGACCAGCTGGTTCGCCATGAGTAATGCGTTCTAAAATTTTCCATTAAATCACATATTCATTAGCCTTGAAGTAATTCTGGGCATTGATTGGCCTGAAATTAATATTTTCTTTAAGATGATGGACGGAAAGCTCTAAAAGAAAACGTTTTCCTAATAATATTCTTTAATTTTATAAATCAGTAAGTTTTAACTATCGGTTATGCTTCCAAAATATTAAAAATGTTTTTTTCGGTGATATTGCCAAAATCTGGAATATGTTTTTTTAAAGAAAACGAAAAAGGGAAAAAAATTACTGAATTAATGAGACAGATATTGCAAACGATAATAGAAATATGCCATTAAGTCGGGATTCCAATGCATATCCTGTCTAAATTAGATCAGGTTTACCGTAAAGAAGATTTATTGAATTAATTATTTAGATATTGCAAACGATCATAGAATCCTTTGCTTTGCATTTATTTTTTTAGAAAATATCACATTTTATATTTCTTTTATTTTATCCAGTCACGTGTTAAAAGTTGCATTTCTTTAGATTTGATTTCTGATTATAGTTTTTTTTTATTCGAACTTCCGGCATTCTTTTATTTTATCCAGTCACGTGATAAAAACATGGTTAAAATATTTCTTTAAAAATTCGTTAAAAATAGAAGCTTACATTATAAATTAAAAACACTGATACCTTTAGAAAGCTAATTTTTTAATCTTTAAATTGATATAAAAATCATGTTTGTGCAATAATATTTTCCGAAGTTAGAGCGGAAAAACGTCGAAATTTCGCTTAAATTTTAATTAATTGAAATTCGAATTAAAAATTCGAAAAAAGGGCTTCGAGGTGCACATTCCCGACCTCCAAGGTATACATGTACCAAATTTGGTAGCTGTAGGTCCAACGGTCTGGCCTGTAGAGCAACAACACACACGCACACACACATTGAGCTTTATTACAAGTATAGATAATTAAAATTTTTACATTTTTAAAAAAATTAATGAACTTTTATTTTTATTTCAAATTACATTTTAGTAAAGAATGTTTGAACAATTTTTAGAAAAACTAAAATGCTGTGAAAAGATTAATGACTATTTTAAGTTATTTTATAAGAGCATAGTAATTAAAAATTTTATTAGAAAAAAATATTTCAATTTTTTTTTTTTTTTTTTTTTTTTGAGATGCCTAATTGAAATTCTATATCTTTAGAAATATCATTGATTTGAGACCTCCCACCCAAGAAGAAAAAATGAACTCAATTTCCTTCATGAAGTCATTTTGGATTTTGCTACTGTTTAATTTTGTTAGTATAAAGAAAAATATTGATTTAATGTTTATTTGCATATAATGAATTTTAAAGAAGAATTATGTATGTTTGTAAACTAATCCAACTGTTCATAGAAAAAAAAGGGTAAAAAAGAAGAAGAAACCTCAAGTATAAAATGTATTTTTATGACAATACAAGTATTTAATTGAAAGATTAGCTATTCTATCAAGTATTAAAAGGAGGTATATACTTATTTTGGAGAAATTATTCTGTTCAGAATGAAATATCTCCAGATTCATTGCAGAGGAGGGAGGGAGGGGAGTCATAACTTTTGTAATTCATGACTTTCTTAGACAAATGAAGATATAGATAAGATCTCTCTTCACATTTTTATTCTTTTTTTAACACATACTTCATAATTAAATACTTCCCACATATTTTCATTTTTTATTAAACTAGTCTACCCTTAAATCATTCTCCTGTAACTAAAAAGAATAAAATTAAATAATAATCCTAAAACTAAAAAGAATTCACAAAATCAAAACATTAAAAAATTATTAATTATTATTAGTCACTTAAAAAAACTGGTTCAAGATAATAGCAGATATATTAACTGTCTTGTAGAATTAACATGAAACCTGTCTAATACAAGAATACATCCTAGAAAAAAGTTACAGCTATATAGAACTGATGACTATGTGATCGAAGGTCACATAGGAAATAACTTGAATTGAACCTAACCATCAAAAATATTTCCAGAACACTTACTTCTAGCTCTGCTTCTAATCCTAAACGATTCACCAAATTCTGGGTAACATGCAAACTGTGTTGGAATCGTAATCTGTAACCATCCTATTGAAAAAGAAAAAAAAATTAGTTATTTGCTATTAAAATGCTACTATTAGCCTTTAAAAAATATCAAAAGATATTTACATCTATCTGTCGTGCAGAATGTAACCTAACAACATTATTATATTCCATAGCTATAAGCTCAGGAGCAGCAGTTGCATGTTAGGCTTATAATTGGCACCTGAAAAAAAATAATAACAATGTTAATAAAAAAAATGAGATTTTATAAATACAAAAAAAATCATTCACATGTAAACTATAAGCATTATTTTTTTAGGGTACTTAAAATATAAACTTAAATATATTCATACTGAAGATTATTTCATTAAACACATATAAAGAAAATTAAAATGAACCTTTTAGCACCCATTAATTCAAAAAATATACAAGGTGATCACACCAATTAAAAAAATTCATTATTTTTAATCACCCAGCATAATACATCATGAGTAATAGTTCTGTTCCTGAACAAAATTTATAATGCTGAGTACTTCAGAACCACAGACCGTATATCATATCAACAGATATGGTAGAAGTTGTGTGTATTATCTTACACTCAAAATTTTTTATAGCTTTAACCTGAAATTATTTTATTTCTCATCCTTAGTTATAAAATATTTTGGTGTCTCTCAGCCTACACACAAATTGATTTGGCAAAATTTTCAGAATTTTGTTAGCATTTCTAGTATTTGCTGCAGTTTACTATCCTTTTCATTTTAAATTATCAATACACTCTTTAAATATTTGCAAGTTGTTTTATTTGAAAAGTTATTGCTTAAAACTTTCTTTTACAGTTAAAAGAAAAATTGTTGTTGGATATCAACTACTGCAGAATTAATATATCTTTCAGATTTTAAAAAAGGAAATAAATTGGAGATAAGATGTGCAACAATCTAAGAATACTAGCAAATCATAATATAATTGCAGATGCTTTAAGATCACTATATATTTAATGGATATTAGAAAATTAATAGATATCTTAAATTCCTAAGCTTCTGCTACACAATAATATATATATATATTTGATTCAAAAGTGAGTATTTTTGCATTTTACCAATGATCAAATGCATTTTGTAAGTTCTATTGCTGATTTTCAAAAAAATACAGATGTAGCTATTTATCCAATCAGATGGATTATCAACATGGATTTTTTTTATTACATTGCTAATGATTATTCAAAGAATTTTAAGCTGAACACTATCAATATATCATGCTAATAAGGTGACAGTGTTCTTGAATCAATCATCAGTACAAAAAAAAAAAGTCTGAATTGGTATGGTCTGGAATGGAAGGTTGATTAACCAACCTTCCCAAATATCTGTTACTCCATTCCAGTTAAGTCATTTTAATTGGTTGGCCATTGAATGCACATGGGAAGGAGAAGCTTGAGATATATGGATTGGCTTTACTGTGTTTACATTGTTCATAGTATTAATTAAGAATTGAATACAGACTTTAATGGTGTATAACCAAAAATGTGAATAATAAAAATACCCACCCAAAATAATCCCCAAAAAAGTGCATTATATTCTATACGAGATTTTTCAAAATTACAATAAGACAATTGGTCATTTTTTTATCCTATAATGCATGATAAAAAGTGAATTTTTCAGATAAATCTAAAATATAATATGCCCTTTTTTTAAAAAGGTATAGCATATAAAGGTAGAACAACGAAATAATGAAAAACACTTTTTTTTTTTCTTTTTTGAATAAAAACTACTTTGTTCAAAGGAAAAAAGAAAATTTGTTGATTTTATGAAATGAAGATAATTTCTGTATATTTCAAGTGATTATCCTTGTATTTTCGTTATATTACATATATATATTAAAATAATTAAAACCTATTTTCCTATATTATATATATATTATTTAAAACAATATTATATTTTAAATGGTACATAAACATGCTTTATTTATGTACTTTTTTCGATTCCACTTTTTTTCCTGGTTTTATTTCTGTGCAAAGAAAAAATTTTATAAAATGAATTTTTAATTTTTACATGTTTTTATAAGTTGTATTCTTACCATTCAGTTATAAAGAAATATGCAATATAAGTTTGTTTTATATACATTTATATACACACACACACACAGTGTGTTTATATTAATTATAGCCTAATAACTAATTCCTAAACCATTAAAGATATACCTTTGTTGGGAAAAATGTTACAAAATAGCAAAAAATTATATTTTATGTTGTTTGAGTCAATAAATGTAATTTCGAAAAAATTACAAAGAATAAATTTTTATAAAATAGATCAGACCTATTAGTCAAATAAAGTAAAATATTCTTGAAATATTTAACTTTTTAATCAATACAGATAAAAAAAATCTTAACCTTCTGCAATTAAAACTAATCAAATTGCAAGGCTTTGAGAACTTCATCATTTTAACCCAATCATACTTTATGTCACTTCACAAGGCCAGTCGATAAGTTTTTCATAGGATGATCAAAGAAATGATCTACAATAATTTTATTTAAGCCTTCATAGCTTAATCAATTTTAGATATGGAAGGGTGAAATTTTTTTTAAGTTAATGCGTCAAGTATATTTTACTATATGTGACTGACTAGAGTATAATACAAAAATGTTAACTTTAACTTTTTCCAGCAGTATGTATTTTTTCAGCAACTATATTTCACATTCTTAAGCTCACAGTTCATCTTTAATCATAAAAGAATTGAGAAGTTGTTAATCAAACAATATTTTTATGTTTTCTTCCCCCTCCATCTTCACATAAGCAATTTTCTTAGGCTTTATTTTCATAATATTTATTTATATTCCTTTCATTTTTCATATTTTTTGTTTATTTCAAAAAAATACTTTCTGCTTTTCATGTAATATTAAATACCCTTATCAGTCAATTATATAAACAAAGATTTGAAAATATACATTTCCAAATTAATAGATTTTATTGTATCTTTTTAAATTGATCTACATTAGCTGAAAATGGAGAAGATAAAAGCAGCTGTGAAATCAAATTTCTTAAATATAATTAAAATGTAAAAAATCTAGTATATGACACTGGAATGCAAGAATTCTCGCTTAACAGAAGCCAAAAGACACTTTTAAAAAATATATTTTGGAATGTTTCTCATTTCTAAGTAAAAAAGATGTATCTAGTAAAATACTATAATCAAACAAGAAAAGTTTGAAATATCATCTATTCTCAAATATGGAAATAAAAGGCACCAATGGGAGAAAAATAAAAAGAATTCCTCTTATATAACAAAAAAGTGAACAAATTTTAAATCTGTAATGTCTTTTTGACTTTCAAAATACAAAAATATCAAAATTCTTATTTATATGCAAACTAAAAGAAAGATTCTTGAATAAGCTTTAAAAAAAAATTATCCAGACAAACACTGAAAAACTTGATGTCTTACTAACTGGAACAAAGACTTTAATAAAAACTCTTTCCCTTTTTTTTTTTTTTTTTTTTTACATATTACCGTCAATTAACTATGCATTTAAATCAAGAATATCGTTACAAAATTTGCATTTCCACAAAACTGAACATATGAATAAATCCAACTATTATTAATTTAATGTTTTAGTTTTACAAAGTGCAAAATGTGACAATAGATCAACTTGGAAAATAATACATATAGCAAAAGATTTATTTTTAAAGTCTAAAATACAATTTTAAAAAAGTCATTTTAATTTTTATTAACTTCTTAGTTTCTATACTAGATCTAATTCTTTAAAATTTTAGCAGAATCAAGGCCAAAAATATTTTTTGCATTTAAATCCAGCTACCAAAAAGGAAAATTATGATTAACAAAATGTTGACATAATCATTCAAAATATGCATAAATTACGGTATATCTGCTACTTTTAACAAGTGTGAACAAATATTGACAAAATCCCAGGGCAACAAATTTTCCCTGAGACTGCAAATTTTTTTTCTAAAAAATTTATTTCTAATAAAAGGCAAAAAGAAATTATAAAGTTGGAAAATTTTTCTTCATCCAAATATCAAAATAAAATTATTACAAACTTAACCCAAGGAGGAAAAAACTATACAAGAAAAAAAGGGGGATAAATTGTTGGTCAATTATCAATGTATGTTTAGGTCATTTGAGAGATATTTTGCCCATTTATAAGATTTGTTATGCATTTAGTAAAATATTCTGAACACAGGAACAGTTTGAAAATGGAAAATGTGCTTATTCCCAAAAATTGTTTTTAATTATTTCTTACACTGAGATAACATAACACACAAAATTCAAATTAAAAGTACAGCTATATTAAGTCAAACTTTCTACAAGTAATTCTAACAAATGTAGAAAGAGCTAGAAATCTGCAACTTGCCAATGATTTAAAGAAAAGAAATTAAATTAATTTTCAAAATTATTTGATTAATAATGCTATCATGTTCATTCATCATTAAATGAACATTTTATAAAAAACATTAACTATCATGCATGGATACAGGTCCTTTTTTATAGTAGTGAAATTAAGAAACACATTAGGATTAAATCACAAGAAAAGAAATCAAATGTCTTCAAAACTACTAGCAACAGAAAGAGTTTTAAAATATATAAGCTAAATAAGAGTAAAGAGAAAAGATGGAGATGATTACACTATCAATCAATTGATTATATTTCTGTTTCTTCTACTTTATCAATGCTAACTCTTCAATAAATAAACTATTTGCATTCTATGATATTGCTATAAAGCTTAATTTCAAATACTGTTTAATTTCAGATGATAAATTAATTGGTCAAATTAATATACTAAACTATATTTACAATATTTTGAATTTGAATAACTAACAAAAATGACCTTTTGACAGTTAATTTTTTTTCCTCTAATTAATAAAAGCAGCTGCCACATACACACTGAATATAATATCAGCTGCGACATACACACTAAATATAATATCTGCTGCCACATACACACTAAATATAATATCAACTGCCACATACACACTAAATATAATAGCAGCTGCCACATACACACTAAATATAATAGCAGCAGCCACATACATATTGAATATCATAAAGTTGTGGTTATGAATGCATAAAGTATTGATAAAATGAAGCTATGCACACTGATAAAAAACATGCAAGTTTCAGTGTGTAAGAAAAATTCATTATTATTATTATCCTCAGTGCTTGAACTTTAATGATGAATTTATACATTTTAACTCATTTTCTAGTTATAAGTAAGACTTCCAAATTAACTCAACAATAATTTTTTTTTTTTAAATTACATCAAACTTTTTGTAATTAGTTGAAGTAATAAACATGTCTTATAAAATAATGACATGGTCAACTTCAAAAATATTTCAAGACAGAATTTTTATTAAAAAAAAAACTGAGTTACTTTGAGAAATCATTATTACAAAAATAATTATTTCTACATGACTCTACAGTAAACTCTAATATAATTTGGAATGATAAGTACAGTTGCAAAGTTTTGCATCAAAATCAAAAACCCTTATGAAATAAAAACCATTTAAAAGAAAAACAAATTTTTTGATAAAATGGTACTTGAATTTATATTTGATACAAGGATTTAAGATCCAAATAAAGTCATTCAAATATAGTTTTGCTTCAACAATTTAAAGAAAAAAAAATCATAATTTATAAAAATGTCATATTGTTAATATACTAAATATGTAAGCTGCTATGTTGACAGAATATAAAAAATGTTCACATTTCCACAAAAAAAAAAAAAAAAAAAAAAACTTAAGAAGCATCACAAAGTGTATACTAAGAAAGTGGTGATAAATAAATATATATAAATTAAAATTGAGTTTCTCTAGTAAGAATAATTGATCATTTTTACAGTATACTGTAGCAGAGAGAACTCAACTTCCAAACTGATATAAGAACTTTCTGTTAGAACACAAGAAAAATAAGATTTGAGGAATAAAATATAGACGGGGGAGGGGGGGTCTCTAATTATTCACAATTTAGAAAAAGCAAAATTATAAAGCTATATTTTTATTTATAAATTTTATTTTAACTCTAAAAAATAATTACAAAGAACTGGTTATTGAACAAAGATATTATTTCATGTTCAATCTAGTTACTTTTAAAAAAAATATGCTACTACACATTTGTCATTTTTTAAATGGTTTCACTAAAAACGAAGTATTCATAGGGACATTAACATAGTTGAACTAATGATAATCCATAGATTTCTTCAATTTGTTTATTTATTGGTTCAGACTTTACAAATGAAAAACAAGTTTTATTTACATCTTTAGAAATGTTACAGAATAAAATGAGAAAAGTAATGTCAAACTGATTTTAAAATGATAACTATATTAAATTATTAATTCTGAAAAAAGAAAGCAAATGAAAACTTTAACTATATAGCAATTTCTTCAAAAAATGTCTTTTTACAAAATCAATATTATTCTAAAAACCAAATTAAAACAAATAAATCATATAGAAGTTTAAGATAAAATTTATTTAAAATGCATTCAATTTCTATACAAATATGCAAAGAATGGAGAGGAATTAGGATATATCAGAAGATGCCAATTCTATTGCATAAAAACATTAAGTTTTCATATGATAAAACACATGAATTATATTATAAACATCATAGTAATTTATGATACAAACGAAAAATGCAAAATATATCAATATATTTTGATCACAAAAAATAAAAGACAAAATTTTAAAAGATCTACTCAACAATAAAACTAATATCAAAGCAGAATTGAAAAAGACAATTGAAGATTGAGACAAAGACAAATGAAAAATTGTGTGACAGCATATTAAAAGAATTACAGCAAAAATGAAATATCATGCATAAAATATCCTTGACAATGTTTCGTGGATCAATTTTTAAGGTAGCTCAAACAAAACACTATTTTTAGAAATTCAGACCGGATATAAAATATTTCATCTTCCAAACAGAAAAATTTCGTCCTAACAAATTCGATTTCTTGGAAATGTTTTATGAAACTAGAAATTTTAACTACATTTTTAGTCGCAATTCTTAACACTTGTGCAGACAAACTTTTTCTCGTATCAAGGACTTCCTAATTTGAGTTAATACACCATCGTATTAAAATGCAAATCGTATTCAAAATCCCACGTTTCACCCATGTTAGCATCTCGTGATGTGTCGAACGTACCCGAAAATCCTCCTTCAGTCACCGACACATTTAATATACATTTATGATTATTTCTAAAAGATACACAGAAAACTTACCTTGCTATACATAACACTGTTATGTTTTCCTTATTTCTAAATTCATCAATTCGTATAACTTTCAGCTTTCACGACTTTTTAACACAATTTTCTGTGCATCTGGAATAATTTTATTCACAACATTTATGAATGCACTACTTATAAAACGACATATATTAATTAATATTTGATTCTGCAACTATTCTGAAATTGATAATTTTAGAAATTCAACGTTAACACATCAGTTGCTGATTCAGCTGACAAAAATAAATTTTTCTCTGCAATCAAATGCTGCAGGGAAAAAAATCTTTGATTTTTTTGGTGTTACTGCAAAATCTATAGTTTCGTGCGCAATAACGAGACAAGAAAAAGAATTTCCGTCAATTCCTCGGCATGTCCCGTTTTCTTTTCCTATTCGTTTGAATTCCTAAATTTTTGATAAATAAACTGCGGTATAAGGATACACGATCACGATACCAATTCTGACTCCGTAATCGGATAATCGATCATGCGCCTGGAAGTGCCTCTGAGGTGATACTAAAGACGTCCTTTCAGTTACGTACGTAAATTTAGTTTCCAAATATCTCTGGACTCTCAACACAATATTTTTATCCATTGAATGAGAAATTCACTTTGAAAGCTCATTAATAATTTGAGTGACGAAATCGATATATTTTCTACAGTTAATAATCGTTGTTTTTTCATTCATTTTGTTAATTCTTTGTTGTGTTTTGTTAAATAAATATCCTATGTATTATAACTATCTATTTACGTTTCTGTTTCAACTTCTTTTACGGAGGGATAGCTTTATTTGACTCATCTTTATATGCAGAAAGCAAGAACCCAAATATATTTTTATTTCTTTTTATTTTGTACCAGTTTCATTATAAAAAAAGGCTTGATAAATTTATTATGGTATTATTTTTTTTATAAATAAATGTTATCGCATATCTCATCTTTAAGACATTAAAGGTGGGGGTCGCAGTTCTACAATTTGATCCGCGTTACCTAGCATACTTTCGTCAAGGTCTCCCGCCTTTAATGTGTTAATATTTTTGATCTTATGAGAATTATGAAACAATTTCCACATGCATGATTTTTCTGAGGAAAAAATAAACGAATTTTCAAGGAGAAACGCTGATACAACATACTTTTTTAAGATAAAGCAATTCTCTGCATATGAAATTTATTAAGTTTTTCCATTGATAGCTTTTTAAAAATTGTAGGACTCTGCAACTCCTCATGGACATAATTAATATCCATGACGGTTTTTAAGTAGCCAATCATCTTGGACTTCAAAGCAAATCATATTTATCAGATAAAATGGATAAAATAAGGGAGCTATTGTAAATTCAAAATTATAACTGGATAGCTAATGAATATCAACAAAATGTAAAAGTAAATATTAAGGTCATAGGTATAGTATAAAACGGTAGAACAGCTAAAAAAAAATTTTATGTCATACATGTTATAGTTTTTCAACATGAGCCCAAATGGACAAAAATCATTTTTATTCGAGTCATCTAATATTAAAATTCTTTGCAGAATTCGTGTCACAATTATTTCTCCAATTTGATGGGAGAAATTAAGTTGTATTGTTCGTAAATATCAGTTTTGTTTGCAGAATAATTATTACCTAAGACTTATTTGGAAACTTTACAAATAAATGATGATTAAAAAAGAACAACTAAAGGTATACTTGATGATTTAAAATGGCACTGGAGGGGAAAAAATCCGAACACCAAGTAAAAAATTGCAAAGTAAAAAAAATGTGGACTGTTCATTAGTCAAATTAAAATGTTTAATTGATTAAATTTTCAAGATCACATTTTAATTTAAACTCAAGAAAATCCATTTAAAATGTGAAAAGTTGTTGCATTAATAATTGGTGTAACCTCCAGAGTTTTGAATGCAAACCTGCAAACGTGTATGCATTGTGTCATACAGATGCCGAATCTCACATAATCGTATGGAGTTCCATGCTTGTTTTACTTGTTCTATCAATATTGGGACGGTCAGTGAGGGCTGTGGATGGTGCTGGAGTTGTCATTCTATGATATCCCATACGTGCTCATATGGAGACAGATCTGGTGATCTTGCAGGTCAAGGTAACATGTCGATACTCTGTAAAAGCGCATTGAAATACATTAGCAATATGAAGGTGAGCATTATCTTGTTGGAAAATTTTCCTTAAATGTTATTATATGAATTCATGAATGGCAACACTGCAGGTTGGATTACCAGATTGAGGCACAAATTTGCAGCCAGTATGTTTGGAATAACCACGGGAGTGCAGCTGCTGTCATAGGAAAGTGCTATACAGACCATGACTCCAGGCATAGATCCAGTGTATCTAGGCCGCAGACAGTTTGATTATAGTCGTTCCCCTGGTCTCCTTCTAACCAACACTCGACCATCACTGTCACCAAACACCACAGATCTGCACTCCATCTTCCAATGAGATCTGGCTCGACACCACTGGAGCCGCAGAAGGTAATGGCTTGGAGTCAGTGAAAGGAAAGCTACAGGGCGCCAGGCCCACAGCTGTCCTTGAAGTAACTGATTTTTATCAGTTCTTTGTATCACTGTGATACCGACATCAGCTCCAATTTCTGCCGTAGATGCAGTAAGATGCGCCATAACCAACCGCGCGCTGAATATGGTAATCTTCCCTCTCAACAGTGCTACATGAAGACCCAGAACCTAGTCTTCTTGAGGCAGTACCATCCCTTGACCACTGCTCCCAACAATCATGTATAGTGGATACATTCAGGCCAGATCTTTCTGCAATATCTCAGAAAGAAAATCCATCTTCTCCTAGTTCTATTACAAGACCTCGTTCAAACTCGGTGAGCTATTTATAATGGCTTCTTAATCTTCTTAAGGAATTCTTGGCTAACATCAACTCAATACATCAAATTTCAAAGATAAAATACACTCACGAGCTTAATAGCACGCATTTAAAGAAAATTTGATTTGCATGTTCTGAGTGGTGTCACTAGCGCCACACTAACAAGAGAAGCGTGAAATTTGAATTGATGTCATCTTTCAGATGTATAAATACGCCTACCAAATTTTATTCATGTAGCATAAGTCTCTCTTAGTGTTGAGATTTTTTTCCCATCAGTGTTATTTTTTCGCATAATTTCATCTTTTGCTTTAAAATTTGAATGCACGTTCTAATATTTTGTCTCCACATTCTTCAATATTGATACCTAAGGCGTTTATATTCTTGTTTATTCGCTTACGGCAGCCATGATTTTAACTCTATTGAAAATATCACATAAACATGAAACACTGCCAACATTATTTCAGCAAAATCAGTTAAATTAACATATTAATTAACTAATTGACAGAAATTAACATAGTTAATTAATTAATATTTCCGTAATTTCCTATTACGGAAAGCGAGATTTTTTAATAACTCAATCCATTATGCATTTTTATATACTCGTATTAAATTTCGTATAAGTTGTTGAGTTACAATTAATTTTGCTTGCTTAAAACTCCACCTGAAAAGAGCCAAACTTCTAGCGACTACATATCAAATGAACTTCAAATTGTTGAAAACAAAAATGTCATTTCTTTCATTTTATTTTGCTGAGATTCAAAAAAATTAAACAAACATGACTCTGACTTATCATTATGATGAAAATTCAGTTTCAAATTCTAGCAATATATGATGTTTTTATTGGAAATTCATTTCAAAATATTTTCAAATCCACCTCTGTGATTGATCATGACCTAAATATTTCATTATAACAACCATAAATTTCTATTGAGTATTGTTACGAATGTTACGTATCTGTGATGCTGCTTCCCAGCATGATTGGTTCCTTCACTGGAAAGAATGTTTTACAGTATTCTTTACTGGATGCTGTGGATGCTCTTAGAAATGATCCCAGAGCTTGGCGACAAACTTGGCGACCATTTGGCGACTTGGCGACGAATTTGGCGACTTTGGCGACAAAACGGAAAGTACCTGAAACATCGAGAATTTTCCCGATTCGTCCATCAGGAACCGAGATATGTCCAGACGCGCCCTGATTGGTCGAGACATTTCTAGCCACGCCTCTTGGGACTATATAAGGGCCATCGTTTCAAGCTGAGCAGTAGTAGTCGGAATCGACAGCAGATAGCGAGTCCTCCAGAGGAGAAAACAAGAAGCGGCGAAGCCAAGCAAGTGCTGAATTGAGCTGTGTGCCTTGTAGTCTATTGAGGAAGCAGCGTCGAGTACTATAGCTAGTACTGCATATATTGTTACTACTTGTGAGTTACTGTTGTTATTGTGTGCTGCTGTGTGTTCGTCTCGTCCTGTAAATAAACGTTTGTGTTGTGTCTCCACTAAAGGACTGATCATTTTGTGTGCTCTTCATCTCATCTCTAATACCATACACACCCACTATACAAGTTTAAAAGAACCCGACGGATTAATATAGGAAATCCGTAACAGTATGAATCGCATTGTTTTTTTAAAAATTATTTTTTGCTTTATTTCATAGGTAAAAAAAATGATTCACATGGCATTTTAAGCAAGTTAATTTATCAAACTTTATATAAAAGGAGATAATTTTATTTTTATATCGAAGTGATTTTTAATCAGGTAGGAAATTCCTTAAACTGAAAGTTTTTGTTTTTTTAATACTAAAGATGTTACATTTTGGTTTTGAGCATTCAGCAGGGTCGACATTTTACAGATTTCAACAGGTTTCAACATTTCAGTCAGATCAATAGATTAAGTAAGTTTAGGATTTTAAATTACAGAAATAAAGGTTAATTCACAGAAGAAAATTCATTTGTCGCCATTTGGTTAAAAATAATTGGCACGGGTAACATTGTGATAATAAAACAATTCGTCGGCAGAAATAGCTTTTTCATTCTTTATTTCGCTAGAATTAAATTTTTGTTTTTTATATCCTCGCATTCAAACTGCACAAAACAAATCACTAATCGTTTAATGCCTTAACCCCCTTGAATTTATTGAAAATTCATGCTTTAAGCATCCATGAAGTATTGAAAAAAATTTATTTGAAATTTTGTGAAAATGAAAACTTAAAAATGAAACGAGTTAAAAGTATGAAATTTTGTAAGTGCTTTGTACACCAAAAATGTAGTATTTCATCAAATTTTAACTAAATCAAAAGTAAGGACTCTATTATTGCCTGTCTGAGCATCTGCGTGAGGGCTCGATAACTAAGAAAGGACTAGATGAATTAAATTTGTTATAAAATTTTATCATAAGACTTAAAGATCTGTATCAAAACCTGTATACAGGCAGTCATCGAATGGCTGATTACCTGTAAGTCTGTCGATTCTTGAGTACTTAAATAAGACTGCTCAAAGATGAAACAAGCTAGGTATATAAAATTTTGTATATAGTTTTAGCACTAAATCTGTAGCCACGTGTTGAATTTTCTCTTCAATCAATTAATGTTTAAAATCCATGTTTTTATTACTGTAAAGTAACCAAAACATAAGTTGGATCTTGAATATTTTCTGTAACACTATTTATCTGCAATACATACCCAATATGTATACAGTCATGAGGGCAATTGCAGTGAAAAATAGCTTTAAAAAAGGATCTTGTGACCATTAATTTGCATATGAATTTGCAGCATTCCATCCGAATCTTAGTACCGATACCAAAAACCGCAGAAAGAAGCATGAGAATGCAGGTAATGGGATTGTATCACATATAAACAATCAATATGTTATTCGATTTCTTAAATATAGTTTTGAGCTATGGTTATATAACTTTTGTCATTTTTAAATTTTATTTTAGTAATTTTCATTAAATAAGGTGTTGTAACAAGAACAAATGATTTATTGTCTAGTTCTAATGGAAATGACTCTGATGTTGCTATTGCTAATAGCACATAATCAAATTAAAATTTAAATATAAAGGACAGTTATTTAGAGATACGAAACGAGAGATTCAATTAGAAATTATGAAGGAATCAGCTTCATAATTTCTAATTGAATGTCATTTTTCAAATGTATAAAAGGGAATACATTTGAAAGAAAAATCGGCTATTCAATATCGCCTTCTATGGACACTACTTCTGGTATCTGTAAACCAAATCTTTAAAAGGAGGCTATCTACAAATGTAATTCAGTCCAAAGCATAGGTTCTTAATGTTTAACACAAAAAGTGAAGTTAAATTTTATTTACTTCAATTTTTGTAGTATTTGACTGACCACTGTTCAACTTCGGTTCAACGGCTTGAACTATTTGAGTAATACCATCTTAATTTAAGTATTTCAGGGAAAAAATAAAATTACAATTTAAGCATAAATAATATAGCAATTCCAACTAATTTAATAACTTAAATATATATTAGCTAGCATTATTTTTAATAACTCGATAAAAAATGCTTTTCAATATGAAAAACATAAGTTTTTAACTAAAGTTGATTTTCATTTATATATACGGCAGTTTTTGTAGTCTTATTTTGAAATCTTTATGTCCAGCGAAATTTTAAATATTTAAAACATATGATTGATGCCTAAATCTTACTTTAAAATGTATAAATATGCATTATTTACACGTAAAGTTATTGATTATTTAATGTTAGAAAGAAAAACAATAAAATATAACTTTGAAATTATTCCCAATATTCTGTATCTTTTATATCACCGGATGAAATATATTTATTCTTGAAAGAAAAAATCTCACTTTATAAAAAATTATTTGATATGCAAATTATTCAATAAAGATTTGTTAACAATAGTTAAAACTCAAGATGAGTAGATCATTAGAGACAACTAAAAATAATATACTGTCAACAAGTAAGCATGTCAGTGTTTAAAATCGACAGAGGAAATTTTGCAGGTGTTTTTTTAAATTTTTTCCCTGAGATATTTTTAAAATTTGTATGGATATTCAAGTATTTTTTAAGATTCCGATATTTTAATATCCCGGCTTTGTTGTTATGCAATAATTTTACAATATTACAAATCACTTTTTTATTAAAGTCAGGTTGAAAAATTTTTTTAAAAATATTAATTTTTTTAATTTAAAAATTTATTTCATCCATATACATATGTAGCAAAATTATGTTCTTTAAATTAATCAAAAAATATTTGAGAACTGTATTATAATTTTTTGAGATATCGCCAAAAGTTTTAATGATTTATTTAATTAGAGGCAACATTTTTCAAAATTTTATAACCCTTCAAATTTTTATCACAGTTTTAAAAAAAAATTCTGGTGGGTTTTTTTCTTGACCAGCGGATGAGTAAGTGAAAAAATGGTATACATAGTAGGAAAATTTTGAGATGCTAATTATGTTAATTAGCCTAATTAATCTATGTAACTATCTTAACAAACCTATATACCAGAGTCATTTCCATCAACCCCAGTTTTGTGAAAATGCAGTAATAAATAGAAAATTTAATAAAGCTACAATAATAAGAAGGAAAATTAATACAATTACAATTATAAACAAGAAAGTTATAGAGGTGTCTCATTAATTAATAAAGTTACAATAATAAACAGGAAAGTTATAGAGGTGTTTCATTAGTTAATAAAGTTACAATAATAAACAGGAGAGTTATAGAGGTGTTTCATTAGTTAATAAAGTTACAATAATAAATAGGAAAGTTATAGAGGTGTCTCATTAGTAAATAAAGTTACAATAATAAATTGGAAAATTATAGAGGTGTCTCATAAGTAATAAAGTTACAATAATAAACAGGAAAGTTATAGAGGTTTTTCATTAGTTAATATTTAACACAATATATACACACAATATAATAACACAATAATAAACAGGAAAGTTAGAGAGGTGCCTCATTAGTTACTAAAGTAGAAATAACAAACAGGAAAGTTATAAGAGATGTCTCATTACGTTTGTTGACTGCTGTACTAATAAGATATCGATTTTTTTTGACTTCCTTTCGATTATATGTTAGTGATTATAGAATTTTTCAATTGTTCCTCTCAGTTATTTTATATTCATAAACATTTTTATTACAATTGCTTGCACAAATGTATTTAATTTGAAACACTGTCTGGGAAAATAAAACTAAAGAATTCGAATTCACATCTAAGACGAGTAATTCTCGTGGTATATGTTATTTAAATAAACTTTTTAATAGTTAAGAAGTCTTGGAGAAATTCCGATAAACTGATTAACTTAATTAATAAAATTACAGCTCTTTTTCAACAGTTTTTCCTAATCAAAACCTTATACAAAGAAGGAACAAAATTTTATCCATAAATTCCTATTAATATCTGATAAACAGTTTTAAAAAATTTTGAATGAGTCATGTAAGATTTTTCTACCCAAAATAACTAATGCTTCAAAAGATATTTCTCCAGATTTGAAATACATATGACAAAAATTTAAATGCCTTTACTTTTTTATTATTTATATTTTCCTCAATTTAACTAGACTGAATGGGCAATATTTATTCATTCATTATATTTATCGTACATTATTATATTTATTACTTTAATAAAGCAAATGAAAAATGCCAGCAAAACTAAAACAAATGATGTTCTGCAGTTTCCCTTGTTTCAAAGTATATTAAAAGACAAAATGCTTTTCAAATATGTTTTTAGTTTTCTCCAAAAAAATATATTTATTTAATAAACTGATTAATAGCGAGAAAAAAGTTATTGAAGACGTTTACTCCAATCAAAACTAATAACAGAAAATTAGTGTTCATCCCACATTTTTCAATTTCCAATCAAATTGAATTGTGTAATTTATTTCCTCCCTATCAAAAGTGGAACTCAGTCATTGGTAAACAAGGTAATCTTTTAAACCAATGAACTGATAAAACTTAAAATATTTTGTGAATTGTGATAGAGAATTCAAAAGAAAGCTCTAGTGTTTTAAAGAATTGAAATGCATAAAAGTGATGGTAACTGAAAATTGTACAGAATGAAGATAAGTTTCAAAGGTCGCCATTTCTTTATATCTAAAATGTAAATAAAAATGCAATCTTTTATTGCAGTAGATAAGATTTAATCATTGAAACAGTAAATAATACAAGAACTTTTGCGAATTCAAACACTTGTAATTCGAATTTTTCATTAATCCATTGAATTTCTTGTAAATATAATATTAAATATTTCTTTTAATTGGAATTTATAAGTTTACATTCGAAGTAAAAACTAAAAATTGTAATTCATTTTATCTCTAAGATTTTAGTCTAAAATATGTGCTTTGTGTTCGTAAAATACTGCACTAAATAATTATTTTTGTCGAAATACGTTCGTAATATGTGATCGCAAATAATTAAATTTTTAATGATCTGAATTAGCTGACAGCTGTTTCTTTTTAATAAAAAATAACAATAATTTTCTCATATTTTATAATTTAATTATTATTATAAAATATGTTAGTTTTGAAGATTTTCGATATGAAGTGTGCTATTTGTTTTGAAATTTCATTATGTAATTTTTGAATTCCAAGAGCTATATATTGTTCATTTAATAAAATTATTATTTTTAGAACTAAAAAATATTTAATCATCATCACTTTATTATTTAAAACACCTAGTTTTTTATTTATTAATATTATTTCATTAAATCTGTTAAACATTAAATAAAAAATTTTACCATTTTTAGTTATATATTCATTATTTTACTTTCCTGTCATTTTTAAACAACTTTTCTATACTAGAATTTTTGTCTAAATTAAATTTTATTTTGATCCATTAACATCGAATTAGGCAAGTTCAGCTTACTTTTTTAGTTATTTTAGAGAATGTAATTTTAGATTATTATTAATTTTTAAGAGGTCGAAAATTGTGATGCAATCTGTAAATTATAAATTTAATTAGTAAGATGGCATTTGGTACGAAATGATATGATACTGACATTTTCGATGATAGATTTAAAATTCGTATGAATGTGAGAAATTTTTGGCAAAAATAAATAAAAATAATCAATATTTATTTGTTAAATGTCGTGACTGGACATATATGCTCTAGGTCCAAAATGAGTTAAAAATTGCTTACATGTTGACTGCCGTATCATTCATATTCATGTGACAGCAAAAATTCCCAATCAATTGTAAATTTGATGAGATTAGAACCAGCCTATGTTTGATTTAGATATTCGTGTTTTAACATGGTGTTCAGCACGTGAATCACCAGTGATTCATACATACAATCTAATCAAATATTTACTTCTCTATTACATTTGAAACAGAGCAAATAAGAACGCATCTAATTAGATATGGTTTGAATCACGTCCATTAATCATGGCAGCGAACTTGTTAAGAAATAATCTATCAAATTAAAACCACGAAAAGTTTTCAAAGTAAAAATTAATTTTCAACAAAATTGAGTTATTCTTTATGCACTACTAGCTGGTATTCGGATCGTTGCTACCGCAAAAGAAATAATTTTGGAAATATCATTTAAAATTTCAAACCGCTATCTTGTTTAGTTAGACTTCATAGGAACAATGATATTTATTTCCTTATCGACAATGAATATATTAATTAAAATTTAATATAATATATAATTTTTTTTGTAATTTTATGCACAGCTATACCGAATTTTATGCCGTATAAATTCTAATCATTGTGTTATGCCTATAATATTCGCACAAAAGCAAGCAATAAATTGGCAAAGTTTTATCGCAAACGGATGAATGGTATGACAGCGCATAAAATACGAATAAACTAAAATTCATTTTTATATATTAGATATAGTAATTCTGCTATGCCTATAACCTTCGCTCAAGTCCAAGAAATAAGTTGGCAAAGTATTATCGCAGTCGGATGAATGGGAAGTCAGCGCATAGAACACAAACAAGCAAAAATTCATTTTTATAAATTAGATACAATGATTCCGCTCTGTCTATAAACTTCGCGTAAGTATAAACTATAAGTTGGCAAACTATTATCGCAGTCGGATGAATGGTACGACAGCGCATAAAATACGAATAAACAAAAATTCATTTTTATATATTAGATATAGTAATTCTGCTATGCCCATAACCTTCGCTCAAGTGCAAGAAATAAGTTGGCAAAGTATTATCGCAGTCGGATGAATGGTATGACAGCGCATAAAATACGAATAAGCAAAAATTCATTTATATATATTAGACCACAGTTATTATTAATTTTCAGATGAAGTAAGAAAGAAGAAAGGAACAGTTCAGATTTGCTTCCTATCTTAAAAAGCTTCACTTAGGTGTTCGATAAAGTTATGTTTCATCTAAATATAATATAATAATCCAGAATGAAATCTCCAAAATTCGTTGAAACTGCCATTCGTTTCAAAAATTACCAGAAAAATTAATATTAAATGAAGTAAAAATTCTAGTTCATTTCAAAATAATATTAATACATAAAAGGGAATTTATCTGCTTCGAGACTATGCTGATCGAATATTTTCCAGATATATTTATATGAATTCTTTAATTTTTATGAAAATAATTTTTGTTGTTTAAATTTTCTTATAGGTATAATCGACTTACCAAAGATATATTATTAAAAGATAAAAATGTGGAAGCATTCTGTTTAAATAAAAAAATACACTTTGTATAAAGAAAAACACCCGTTATAAATAAAAAAAATATTCTGAATGAATAAAAATAAAATACAGTGCATATGAATAAAATCATTCCTTATAAATAAATAAAAAAGACATTCCGTATAAATAAAAAAATAAATTCCGTATAAATTTTTAAAAAATACATAAAGTTGACATTCCTTATCAAAAAGCAAAAAATACATTCCGCATAAATAAAAATAAAATACACTCCGTATAAATAAAAAAAGACATCCCGTATAAATAAAAATAAAATACACTCCGTATGAATAAAAAAAGACATTCAATTATTTTTTTAAAAAAATGCATTCGGTATAAATAAGAAAAATACATTCCGTATAAATAAAAATAAAATATTTCTTAAATAAAAAAAGAAACAAAATAATAATAAAAATAAATCTGCTTTAACTATGAGCTCTCACTCCAAAATTGTTACTATGCAGATGTTTTGGTGACATAAATTTTTGAAAAATATTCTTCAATCAAGTTATTATTATATAGAATATAATATAATATATAGGATTATTCAAAAGATATATGTAGAATATAATATAGAGAATTATTCAAAAGATATATATAGAATATAAATATATAGAATTATTCAAAAAACTATTATGATTTGAATATTTTTTTTACAGTTTTACAGAAACTACTTGTTTAATGATGTCAGTTTTTATTTATAATCAAATAATGCCCAATTCTCACCTGTATGAGCATTTGGAGTTGCGAAAACAGTCTTCGTTTAAAGATGGGAGTTACTGGATGTTTAAATGCGCAAAATGAAGCTATTAAAAAATCTCAACACTAAAGGCTAGAAAAGATTTCATTATTTTTGAAAAAAAAAAAAATTATTTTTATCATAAAAAGCATAAAAGCTGCTTTGTATTATTATTCAATCTTAATCAGTTTAGCGAACACTGATGAGATCTATTTTGAGATGGCCTAGATTTCATTTTTGCCGATCGGATATCGTTCTCATAAATTTCTGTGGCAAATCAGAAGAATGCTAAACAACTATTTTTAGAGGTTTAGAACTTATCATATTTATCTTAAATTTATGATTTAAAACTGATGTTGGTTGTATATGTAAATGATCGGTGTTCGCTTACCAAATTATTACTAATAAATATTTAATTAAGCTAATGTCAACTGGTCTATACTGCAGATGACATACAGTTTTTGTTTTTCTTTTAAAGATGTCGTTCTTGTATATTTACGTGGCAAATGAAACAATTATTTTGAAAAGTTTAGCAATTAGTAGTATTTATCAGTAATATATAGATTAAAGGATGATGTTGGGCCATATATGCAACCTTACGAATTTATACATGTTTTGATTCAAGTTGTGGCAAAAGTAGTAATTTGGTTCATTCTCTTCAAACATACGCTTTGTTACGATTAGATACGCAAATCAGCAGTAGATATTCCTTTCTTGATTACTAGCCGCCTTTGGCGACCAGCTGGTTCGCCATGAGTAATGCGTTCTAAAATTTTCAATTAAGTCAGATATTCATTAGCCAAAATTTAAGAAATAGTTAAAGTTAAAAGATTCAGTTATTAGTAGTTAAAGAGTCGGTAACTTTATTCGGAAAAACTTTTTGAATTCAATGCTCTAATAATTTATCGATTATGCTTCCAAAATATTAAAAAATGTTTTTTTCGGTGATATTGCCAAAATGTTAAATATGTTTTTTAAAGAAAGCGAAAAAGGGAAATAATTATTGAATTAATGATACAGATATTGCAAACGATCATAAAAATATACCATTAAGTCAGGATTTCAATGCATATCCTGTCTAAATTCAATCAGGTTTACAGTAAATAAAGATAATTTATGGAATTAATGATATAGATATTGCAAACGATCATAGAAACCTTTGCTTTGCATTTATTGTTTTAGAAAATATCACATTTATATATTTTTTTATTTTATCAAGTCACGTGCTAAAAGTTGCATATCTTTAGATTTGAATTGCGATGATAGTTGTTATTTTTTTATTTGAACTTCCGGCATTGTTTTCTTTTCTTTTATCCCGTCACGTGCTAAAAAAAAAACATGGTCAAAATATTTCTTTAAAAATTTGTTAAAAATAGAAGCTTGAGTTATACATTAAAACACTGATACCATTAGAAAGCTAATTTTTTTTAATTTTTAAATTGATGTAAAAATCATGTTTGTGCGATAATATTTTCGGAAGTTATAGCGGAAATACGTCGAAATTTCTCTTAAATTTTAATTAATTCAAATTCTAATTAAAAATTTGAAAAAAGGGCTCAGAGGTGCACATTCCCAACCTCCAAGGTATACATTTACCAAATTTGGTAGCTGTAGGTCCAACGGTCCGGCCTGTAGAGCGCCAACACACGCACACACACACACACACACACACATTGAGCTTTATTATAAGTATAGATAACCGATTTGTCTATACCAAATAAAATAATGTTTCTTGAAGCTTGATTTTTAATAGTTTCAAGTTCACTAGAGGTTAAAGTAATTTCCTTGTTAGCTATGAAAAAGAAAAATATGCGATTATATACCAGGTTTGAATTTATTATTACCTATAAATTACAAAATACGGCCTTTTTTTTTTTTTTTTTTTTTCAGGAAAAATTCTTTCTAAAATATTTTCTAAATATTGCAGGTATTAAAGCAGAATTTTAAATATAACATTCTTACGAATTCAAAAATACTTGGATACCATTGTTTTTGTATGTATATCCCTCCCTTTTTTTCATGATTATATTTTAAATTGAAAATAAATGCAGAGCAATTTTAGTATTCCTCTTCATATTTCTTCATAAGAAAATATCTTATTTTTTAACACAGTAAAAACTTTTAAGTAACAAAAAAAAAAGTGATAATTTAAAAGCGATATTTTATTGGGAATTTGTTTGTTATCTGAAAACTTATCCTATGACAAATGAAACACCAAACAGTGGTTTTTAAAAAAAGAAGAAGAAGAAGAAAAAAAAGTAACAAAAAGTTAAATTGATGTAAGAGTGAAAAAAGATATTCAGCTCACTTAATCAAATCTTTAACCCCATCTGAGCTATTTTCGGACCATTTTCAACAACGTTGTTTTTCGTGATGAAAAAAAATTACCTCGATTTATAAGATCTTTCCTTTCCTTTCCTCTTTTTTTTTTTTTTTTTTTTTTTTTTGATAAATGCCTAGCAACAGTTGCTTCAATGATTTTTCTCAAATTGGGAAAGCATGAAATTTTTTTATTAATTTTTCAAAAGATACACCAGTTTTTTTTCTATTTTTCTAATTTTTATTTCATTTCAATTTTACTTTTCAGTTTCTTCAAAGAATTGGTTTTTTATTGGAAGTAATTTATAACCACATTATTAATACAAAAAAAAAAAAAATGGAAATTACTAGGTTAACGGTGATAAAGAAATTTTTACTTCCACAATTGTGCTACAAACTTTGATTTTCAATTCATTTACAATTAATATTACAGTATAGAAAGCCTGGATTGTGGATTCTACAATAGATTGTGCCACAGGACGATTAAAGTAAATGATTTATTGTAAGTTATATTTGGAAATCATATAAAAGTTACAAAACAGGTCTGCAAAAAATACATTCCAAAAAATTTGCCTATAATTCTCTCACAATTATTTTGGTCTTAACTTCATTAAAAAAATGTAAAAAATGATGGATGTGTTTATATATATTTACTTTACTTGCAAGTAAAACCACTGGGTGGTCACCTCGTCATTGAGAATTAGATGCTTCTGGTATGGTGATTGAATCTCGTCAACCCGGTGGGTATAATAATAGGTGGGGGTCTGACCCTCCCATCGATGACGGGACGTACGGCCTACGGAGAAAGCTGTACCGTGGCCGGTGATGGCAATTAGGATTCGACCGCAGTTCCCATCAGTATTGCTGTTGCAGCGATCCGGTCATTCAGTTTTCCGTGTTTATCCGCGTGCCTTCGTGGCGGGTCGGAGGTCAGTAGTATGACTTACGAGTACAAAGTAATGTGAATTCATCAAAATTCGAACTCGAGATTTTGATGAATGCCCACATTTCAGACATCGTTTAGCTCAAAAGCATCTTTTTAGTATTATGTTCGTCCATAAACATCATAACTCAAAAACGTTTTGATCTAGACGATGAAATTTGGTGTTTGGACTTAACACCAAATTTATAGATTTCGATCAAATTTAGAAAAAAAAATCTATTATGAGAAGTTTCACATGTCTTTTCCGCTTGAATATAAGTGATCTCATGACAACAAAACGCCAACTGATACAATTTGGTATAGTCGTCAACAAAAATAATGAGACATCTCTGTAACTGTGTTATGTATTGCATCTCCGCAAAATTGATTGATAAATATATTTAATCAGTTGATATAAAAGATATTGTAATGATTTGATTCTGATAGATCAAATAAAAGAGTAGAATTTCAGACAATTCTTTTATTTACACACACACACGCATATATATATATATATATATATATATATATAAGTAAAAATTCCTTACTAAAAGAAAGTATAATTATGTTTTTTAAATAGCTCAAAAAGACAGGTTTTTTTAGATGGTCGCATAAATTAGTTAATTAACACATTCTATTAATTAGCATCTTGAAATGTTCTTTTAATACCTGTCATTTTTTTTCTCAATTGATTACTTGTTATGAGATTAGCCTTTTGAAAGTTGTTGAAAAAAGTAGTAACCTTTTGATGAAAATTGTCAGAGTTTGGAAAAATGGTGCGTCTAGTGTAAAATGAAATTAATTGACATATAGTTATTTAATTCATTAATTAGAAAAAAAACCTATATAAACTATAAAGAGCATAATTTTACTACAGAAAAAAATGAAATACGTTAATAAATGAATTGTTACATTAATAAAATGTTACACAATGAAATATTTACTTGACAGCAGAGTTGACATGTTGATCCAAAAAATTATGCGTATGTTTGTAATAAGTTTTGAAATATGCACACACACTAAAAAAAAAAAAAAAAAAAACGGTACAGTAGAGCGTTAAAGACATACAGACAAACATTCATTTTTATTTATATAAATTGGTCGGCATTACTGTCTTATCGATTCTGAAAATGTAATTCTATATCTTTTCTGGAGGATTCAAATTAAGCTGATTTAATTCAAAATAAAAAAATCGTTGAATCTAAGTTAAATAGTGGTCAACAAATATCAAAACGATAGAAGAAAAAATGGAAGACTTGGAAAAATTTTTGAGTTATTCATTGACTAATTAATACTGTTGATTAATTTATAATTTTTTTAAATTTCTGAAATAAAGATTTTTTAATTTTTCAATCGAGCTGGCCTCACTGTTGGCTTCTATTAACTTCATCCTAAAACTTTTATTAGTAGCAAAGAATTCTTCAATAAGAAGAATCAGTCAACGAATTATGTTTTAATAGTTAGTATACAGTGAGACAGCTAGAATACAGTAAGAACTTTCTTTTTCCTTGCTTTCGTCAAAGTAATAATAATAAATTTATTAATATTATTTTGTAATAATAATTAAATTAAAATGCCAAGCGTCACACTCAGCAAATAATGACATTAGGAAATTGCACAATTATAGTGTTAATATCTGATTAATTTGCTACATTTAATAACATTTACTTTTTTCCATATCAAGTTTCGCAGAAAATATAAATCTATACAAAAAAATAATAGAGGATCATCGTTTGTTCCACAATTTTTTAAAAACAATCATTATAAATTCCATATTTCAACTCTTCCCAAGAAAAGTAATGTGACCATAACATTTTTCCCATACGGGAATATGAAATTATTTAAAATTGAAGAATGTAAATCCTGGAAAATATTATTCCTACACATTTTAATGTTAAATGTAAAGTGTTTTCCAGCATATCTTATCTACCAAAAGGTTAAACCATTAATAAGTTTTTACTTGTTTCAATGACCGATATTTTTGTCTCTTTGTCTCAGGCTATCATTTTATCTAACTTTTTTAACAAAAAAAAGTTTTTTAAATAGAAATTTTGATAGAAATAAATGTATTAAATATTGGCATCTATTTAACACTAGAAAGGCATACCTATAATCCCCTTTTATTCGATTCTTATGAAAAAACTAATCTGATTAATTTTATAACTAGAGATGCATTTCAGGAGTGAAAATTATATTTATAATGGATTAAAAATTTGGTTGTTAATTATCAATGTCAATTGATTTGGATGAATTAAATTTTTTATTACAGAAAATATTTCGAACAGTTTTCAGTAAAACTACTTTTGTGAACTCATTAAAAAATAATTATGAGGAATGCCGCATTCTTCCAAATATGCAGTTTTGTGCAAAATCCTTTTACATTGCATTTTGATAAATTCATGTAGCTTTAATTAAATGAAATGTTCCTTCGATAATTCATGAACTATTTAGGAACTGATTTCTCAGATTGGGATATTCACAGCAAAAACATAGAATTAGAGTCTGATCACTGCAGTTTACTGCATTCAAGAATATGATAGACTTAATCTGTGTGTTTATATATAACACAAAAATGAAATTCAAAAAGATTTTACGATTCAATTGTTTTTACAATTCAATTTTTTATATGTTCTTGTTTTATGCAACCAGACAGATTAAATTTTCAATTAAATAACCAATAGATATATTTTTTAATATTCATAACAAACAGAAGGTCCATTCAAACACGTTACAGATGAATTGCTTCTTCTCTTGCGTAGTGCAGTTTATCCTCTTGTACAATGCAGTATAAAACTTGCGCTGCTTTGTACAATGCTTAAATTGTCATTGGTTGGCAAAGAATATGCGAGATTTTTTTAATACTCGAGCTAGAAAAGAAAAGAATGATAAGTTAATTATCCTTATGATCGACAAATTGGTTTTATCGCATATTCCTTAGCAAAAACTACCCAATATTTACAGAAAACCCCACAGTTTTTCAAAATTGAGCCATGTATATCCTAACAATAAATTATATTAACATTTATTCACATTTTTTTTTACCAAATGATTGTTGAAACAATATGAGACTGCTGGCCTTCAAAAATTCTGAAGAATAACAATTTTTTTAAATCGTCAGTTAGTTTGCTATTGACTCAATTCGATGTATCATATTTTCAAATTGTGATGTCGTTTTAATATAAATTTTGGTCATTTCTAAAGAAAAAGTGAATTTTTGAGTTTTATATTTGTATTCTAGTTTCCTATGAGATAAATGATTTTCCGGTTTTCTAATTGTTATTTAATTTTCCATTTCACACTAATGTTTGTAGCTCTTCAAAGAAACCTAGAGAATGTTATAATGGAAAAGTAATGCTAAGAAAACAAGACTCACTTCTTATCCAGCGTGGTATTGATTCAGAGACGGTAAGGCAGCAAAGTGAGCACGAAAATATTCGGTCCTTGGATCTTTCCGTATGCATGTATTCTAATTTAAACATGGATTTGTTATGGCCATTATTATTAAATTTACCCCTGCTTTGTTACAAGGGACACTATTAGGGAAATTGCATTCTCCATCTGAAACAAAATAAAGTTCAGCATTAAAACTTTTTTTTCTCCACTTCAAGGAATTTCTTTTCGCCGTTACTCATGCAGAAATATTTGTTTTCCGTTACTCATGCTGGCTTAATATTTCATCGATTCTCTGATCATCGATTACGCAATGACGGAATCTCCTTTCGCATTTATTGACGGCTTGTAAAGAAAAAAATGTTTTGTATTTGTTTATATTATATATTCTAAATTTTATCGCGTACAAATATTTATTTATCAATCTAAAAAATTGCATTTATTTCATCTCTTCTTTAAGTACATTACCGAAAATGGTAAGCTATCTCTGTAGAATATTTTGCTCTAATTTATAAAATTAAACGTTTTTTTGTTATGCATATGTGCTGTCGCATAATTTTAATATGTAAATTTATCTTGTTGATTTAATTGGAAAATCATTTATTGTACCTAAAAATGTCGCTTTCTTAATTGCGATTACAAGTATATCAGTAATAGTTTTATATTTTAATAATGAAATCATAATACTCAATGATATAGTTTTGCTCTCCTTTTTTCATGCGTATAGAGAGAAATGCAGACAGAAATTAATCAGCAAGCTTTCCTAGCATTTCTAATTTTATTTTCATTTTGATATTTCCATTGCGTAAAAGACAGTTATTTCAAATGCGACATGGTTATATATTGTAAAGAGAACCTGAGGATTTAGTTTTAAAAAGTTCGAATTACTGATTTTCTGAAGATAATGAGTTAATTATGCTTTTAGGTTAAGTATATGCCTCTTTTAGCTCAAAATATTTTTATTTTACATTTGTATTTTTTACTCTATTTAAATGTATATAGTGTGATTTATTTTTAAAATGTTGAAATTAATGTTTTTTCCCCCTTCCAATTTGAAAAGTAATAAATAAATTACAGGATTCTGCATCCTGGTTAAATGGAAAGTTACTGCAAAGTTACAATGCATATATAAAATGTATGGCATTTAATTTAAAAAAATCATCTGCATTATTGCTTTTTCATTGTTTACATGCTGATCAACTGTTAGGTAATGGCAGTTGTTACTGTAGAATAATAATTATAGATTGCTCTAAATATTCTGTGTTGCATTTTCCTGATGTAAAAGGTGATAGTTTACTCTTTAAATTTAAATTGTCATAAAGATTTAAAAAAATTATTTATATTTATTTTTTTACTAATTTTGAAATAAGTTTTCAAGAATTTATTAAGAAAAACTAATTTTTGTGTGAACAAATTTGAAAATAAATTATGATTCCATAATGATTAGAATTTGATGAGTTGAATAGAATAGAATAAAATTAAACATTGAGATATTTTATATTAATACAAGTAAAAAATTGTGGAAAATTTTCTAAATATATGAAGATCACTGTTGTTTATTTAATAATTCTATAAATTGCTAAATAGAAATATTAAAAATTAAGAGAATTATTTCTTAATGACATAATTCTTGAAATGTTATCTTTTTTTTGCTATGAATTTTGTGTAATGTTCATTATTTTATTTGCTGTTTGAGAGTATTTTAATTAAGTCTGCATTGTTAGAAGTGGCCATTGAAGAAAGTTATCTTTTCTGAGTTATATGTAGCTGTTTATTATATAGCATTAATGTGTACATTTCATATTGAAATCTATGTATTTTTATTTCAGAGTATATTCAATCAATGCGTTTCATTATTTATTCTTTTCTCTTACCTTTTTGTAAACAATAGTTACCCATTTGTCCTTGACTTTAACAATGTATTATATGTCAATTACAGTACATTCACTTGTATGTGAGTATCCCATAGATAAATTTGCAGTTTTTAGCCAATGAGTTTGAATGTGTGTACATCTCAATATAAGAATTCACAAATTCTTATGTGGAGATGGAGAATTTACTAAAAAAATTTAAAAAATATTCTTGTCAGAAATTTCATTGAGAAATAATAATTGTATTTTATTTCTTATAACTGATGTTTTCTTTAGTTCATGTTGATGATTTTCCTTATTTTTTTATGACTTCAGACTGGAAATTCATTTTATGGAGTATATTTTTGCTTTTGTTTTACAAATTATTATTATTATTTATTTATCATTACAATAATGGTTATTTTTTGAAAGGTTGTTAAAATATAAATAATATCATTTTCATAATTTAAAATTATTTGGGTTCATAATAATCAAGAAATTTTTTTAGAAAATCCTTTTAGTTTTATTCAGTTTAAATAGGAAAATATACTTAATTTAATTTCTTTTTATTTAAGGATTGACTATGTATTAAAGTAATCATCAGTCAGAATTATTTTATCCATCATTTTCAGTTTTTGCACTCTATATATATTTAATTTGTATTGTTATAAACGTTTTAGGGAATGGGGTCAACTCATAATCACTTGATATCTGTTAAATATGTGGCCCTTATTGATTTTTTAACCTATAATTTTGATTAATTCATTATGCTTTGTTGTGTTGAAGAAAATGGAACATTGCCATAAGCATGAAACAACATGCAAGTAGATGTGCAACTGCTTTTGATTTGTGAATGTGATGACATAATTATTGATACCTTTTAAACAAAATGTCTCATTTTGTAGGGAAAAAGAATATAAAGAGAATAAACTCCATACATTAGAGTGTTTTGGTATATGTTTTCTCCTTATATTAAAGGAAATAGCAAATTTTATGTAAATCACAAGATGCTTAGCATAGCATCCTGAATGCTGCTTAAATTTGAAAATCATGTTTAAACACAATAAAAATGCTTTAAAAAATTCCTTAAGAATGATTGCTTTTCTTGAGAATTTCCTTAATTTTCTTCAGTATTGAGGGGAAAAAACCTTTTTTTTTGTGGTGTGTGTGTCATTGAGATTGAGTTCTATGAAATAAAATTATAGTCACAAAGCTTTGTTTACTGGATGTAGCAAGGAAGAAATCAATGAAAGAGGAGACATTTTATGCAAGGTATGTCCAAGTATCTCAACATATGTCTAGATACTACTTAATTTTCTTTTCTGCTCCCTCTTTTTTCAACTAGAGATACTGCCATGTTTTAAAATATTATATAGGTTGTCTCAAAGGAGAGTACATAATATAGACTGGGTCATATTTCATATTTTTGAAAATTGGAAAATATTTGAACTTCTTTAATTTTTAGCATTTCAGATGGTGAAGATTTTATTTTAGTTATGCATAATAAATGTATGTTAGAGGAGCATGTCCATCCTGCAAAGGAGAGTGGTATAATAATGACCCTCTCAAATATTCACCAAATCACTTGCATTTTAGTTGAAAAGCTCAGAGTGCAATTGGGGTGTATAAATATTGTCAAAATTTTTAAATGAAATTGTATAGCCTATTATTCTAGTTATATACATTTTAAAAGAAATAATTATTCTCACTACTGAAAAAGTTAGACTCAAATTTATTATTAACTATCCAAAATGTGCTGAAACTTCTTTTACATGCACATTGTGACACTTTTGGAATGTGTACAGTTTTCATTAATCTATTTATTTCATAATATGTATCAGCAACTTGAGATATGTGCTGTTACAGTTGTAATAATGTTTTTGATTTAGATGTATCTTGCTTCCTTGCAAAGCACAATAAATATTTTCCTAATTTATTTTCAAATCTTATGATTTGCCCTTGTACAATTGACCAAAAGCTATATTTTTTGCTTTGAAAAATGTTAGGCTTTTAAATTTAATAGCATCTAGAACTCAACCATCCATTTGTGAATTGGGAATTTCCAATGCTGATGAAATAAAATAAAAAAAATGTCACTGGACAAAATTCAAAATTTCTTCCCTGGGTATCTGTTATCTCTAGAGGACACTAGAATATGACCTTTGAGGTATAAATGAATTTGAAGATTGGTGATTGATTATTTCTTTGTGCAATTTACATGGATGTTTGTTTCATGAAATCTATAAGTTTTCACTGTCTTGAATGATTAATTTTGTAAGCTATTTTTATCAAAAATATGTCCAATTTACAAATAACATATGTTTATTACAAATTTATGTATAAATAGGTATTAATCAATGTATCTCATGAATCAGATTTTCAGAATTTTCAATTCATGTATTGCTTATTACTTAAAGATAACATTGGCATTCTCATTAAGTCATAAGGCTCTATTGAAGCTTTAAATGATATAACTTTTTGTAGAATTTGCTGTATCTTATTAGAGTATTTTGATTAAAATATGAAAACAAAATTCAGATTGTTTTCATAGTGATTTGAAGCCATTAATATCAAATTACTTTTATTGAAATTTAAAAAGTCAAGGTTAATAAAATAACATAAATAACAAAAATTTCTTGAAACATTTTACAAACAATGTAAAATATTGATTTTTTTATTGTATTCTCTAATTTTTAATTCCATTTTGATACAAACATAAGAAAAAAAATGTTTTCCCCTTCTAAAATTTTTTGTTCATGCGATGTTTCTATCTCTCAATATTTTCAAAAGTGATGTGTTAGTGTCTATAGAATTAATTGGTAATTTGTTAATTTTAAGAACTGCTGAAACGGTTACAAGTTTTTGTTTTTAATATAAAAAGTGACTTAATGAAAATTGTCATTATCAAAAGATACAACAAAGTGTATAATAAATATAATCGTATAAAATAAAGAAAATCCTATCACTACATAAGCTTGCATGTACAAAGGTTAATAAAAAATGCTTAATTTTGTAGTAGTTCCTACTGTATATCCTGCCTGTCTTTTGAAAAAGGAAGCCAGATTATGTTTTCAAATAAAACTGTGCTTCCTACTGAACATGAGCTACTCTTTAAACTGCATTTTTGCATTCTTTTTTGATAGAGATTTTTTCAAAACTCTTTAGTCTTTTAACTTTACAAAAATGTCCATCTGTTAGAAATACTCAAATGATGCACTGGTCTAATCACAGAAGTTTATTTTCTCTTCATTTTTGAGAAATTGCAGTTTGAGCAATTTTAAGCTATTGAAAAGAGATCAGAAGCATTCAAGATTGGAATGTTGTTTATTGAAGCATATCTTAAACTTGATGGTCTATTCTACATGTAAAAGATAGAATGATGATTTCATTTTATTTTAGATAATAATTTTTTGTTATGAAAGAGTGACCAAGCATTCAGTCACCTTCTGATAAAATCTTTTCTTTTAAATTTTAGGATTGTTATGAGAGAATAACAAGAATTTTTCAATAGTTCATTAAGTTAATAGAAATGACATTATCCATGAAATTCTACCTCTTACTGAAGGAGACAATGATTATTTAAGAATTTAGGACATAACTAATTTTATGCAGTTTTTATGTTTCTTTCATATTAAAAACTTTTAAACTATTGAGACACAATAAAAGAAGATAATGCATGGAATGAGGTTGTCAAATGAAAGGAGAGGGGAAAAGGGATATTAAGACATTTGTATATTTATTGAAAGTTTTAAGTATTGTGAAAGATATTTGTGAAATGCTGCAATGTTTTTTACAGAAATCATTGGGTCATCTCATAATGCATAAGTCTTTCTTTATTTGTACTACAAGATAACAGTATTCTAGTAACTTTTGTTGTGATGCTATTTTTTTATGTCTTATCTTGAATTTCCAAAATGATTATGAAGTATCTTAAATAAATATCTATACTCATGCAATATGAAGCATGACCATTTCTAATAATCTCGGATATCTTTCACCAATGAGATTTTTCCAAAGGAATCAGTATATGTTTTTTTTTTTTTCCTTCTTTTTTTAAAAAAATTCTTGGTGAATTTATGGATTATACTCATGAAGTTTAAAACTTTTGATGAGATTGATATGAGAAGTTTCACTCTTGTATGCATATTTCTTCCACAACTTTTCTCATATTAAAAGTTTATTTCAGGCAATTGCTGAATTTTTTTTATCCTTAACAAACATTTTTGATGATAAAGAATCTGTTCCTTGGTATTTATAACTTGAATTTTTGTCTATCTAATTTGTGTCATGATGTAATTGTAAATTTTTTAAATTAAGAATTGAAATAATATATAATTTTTGGCAGTACGTGTATTAATGATTTTCTAATGGATAACTGTGTGATTCATCAGTTACAAATATTAATGTCAAAAGTGCATTGTAGTAATTGCCCATCAATTTATGAAAAATTTGTTTTGTAATTTTACTCTTGCTATATATAGTCTTTTAATTTAAAAGTGCAATTATTTTCAGAATAGGAAATAAAAAAGGTTGATTGAAAGCATTTCTAACAATGTAAGCTTTGATTTCAAAGTTCTTCATTACCAAAAGTTTTGAACCTTTTAAAGTTATTTGAGGTTATTTTATTGTACAGCAAATTATTTTGAATATTAATAAAATTTTAAAAATATTTTGAAATATGTAATTTTTTATAGTTTGATGAATCTGTATATTCTTATTGGTTGATATATGAACGCTGTTATTCTTTAAAATATTTTTTTGATTTTCATGTACATGTTTTTATTTTTCTAGCATTTTTTACGTAGATTATGGAGAGGGATTTATTAGTCAGATGGACAAAAAATGGTCGCCATTCTGTGCAAAATTCAAACCGCAGTACTTTTTATTCATTAAACAACAGTGATACTTCTGTTCAAACTGGTATTAACGACAATAGAGAAACTTGCTATAAAAAATTTTCTCTTTCTGGAAGTAGTGACGAGGAAATGATAGATATAACTGCTGGTGGAGAAAATATGGAGAGTCATTTTGAGCAAGCTCATGGAGCACATGGTAAGCGTTGTAACTATATTAAACTATAATTTAGATTATTTTTAAGATTTATTCTGTATTTAAAACATTAGCATATTCATGAATTAGCCTGACTGCTAAGCCATCAACTTTCAATATTTGGAATATAATGCTTGCATACGATTATATTTCAAGTTTCTTAAAGTTCTCAAGTTTTCAGTTTTTACTCCTTCAATTTACTTTATAAACACAATATTTGAAAAAAATGCTGGCAGAATAAAATTTTTGCCATCCTAATGATAAGCTTCTTTAATTGAAAAAAAAGCCAAGAATTAAAAAATGTTGATAATAGACTTGCCAGAGAGTAACGTTTGCTTTTCTCTAGACTGAACATTGTAGGGCACAGCAAAAAACACAATTGAACGAAAAGCAAAGTATACTTTTTGTTTACTACCTTTATTGATGATATGATAAAATTTTACAGAATCTATATTTTGCTATTTTTCATCAATTTTGAGATTCTTAATAATAGATTCTTAATAATTTAGAATAGGATATGTTTTCTGAATAATTTTTGGTTTTGGAACCAACTGTTCTACTGGAATGCAGTATTTTTAAATTTTCAGTGTTGCCTATAATTCATATGAGTTCCATATTCATCTCTTTTAATTATAACAAATTGAAAAATGTAATTTTTTTTCAGTTCATTAATGTAATTTTTTTTTTTCATTCAGATTATTTTCATTCTCTATTTGCTTTGGGAATCATTTTGGTGTTTGAAAAATACTCTTTTAGGCATTGTTAAATTTCTGTGAAAAATGTATTTGTTTATATTAATAGTTCATGCAAGTTTTTAAGACAATAGATAGGTATAGCTTTATTACTGTATGAAGTCCAAAGTTTAGATTCTTTTTAAAACCTTTCTAAATATTTAGTTAGCAAAACCTTGGCTTCTTCTTGGGATTTGAAGAATTAAAAATTAGTTTGACTTTAAATTAATTAAAAAAATTTCATTTGTTATTGAAATTTTATGTTACAGAATCGACAAATTGTATCATTAACTTTTATTGAAAATAAGGTATCTTTTTATTGAATATCTGAAAACTGTTTAATAAAAAATGTTATTACATGTAATTGAGTTAAAATTATTGATCTATATTATGCTTTTCAGATAAAGTAGGTATGTATCACTCTCTAATTTCATTTTTATATTGTCACTTTGTTTTATTTATAATTAACAGTCTTCTGCATAATGCTGCTAATAAAGAAACTAAAAGTGTAATTTTCATTAACAATTATTATTAGAGATAAAGAAAATAGATACTAATTTCCTTTTTCCTTAAAATGTTTTTAGCTCTAAAATTTTTAGAATTTGAGATTAACCGAAAGTATTTATACTTTGAATTTTAAAAATATTCATTTGTGTATTAACAGCAGTGAATACAGTCGATTCCGGTTAATCGGACCACATCGGGACGCGGTCATTTTGGTCCTAATAACCGGCTGGTCCGATTACACGAACATGCCCTATGTTACAAGACGAGACGTGCTATACGTAATATATTAAAATGTCATTATAACCTTTATTGTGCGGTACACGCGTATGGCAACCATACAAACAATAACTACTGTTGCTTATGAACTTTATTCATTGAAAAATAAATTTACAAACAAATTCTTCGAAACTATCTATATGATACTCAGTATGCGAAGCACAATAAAAAAAAGTTCTTATCAAATTCAAGTCAGCCTTTGAAGAACTTACTACCGAGCTGCCGGTTCTAAGAAACAAAGTGCTTGCTCACCTCCCACTGGTTCTTTTCCCTTTCGGACTTCCTGCTGTACACAGGCGACTTCTTTTTCATCTTCCCTGCCACGTTCTTTGGTCCGTTTAAACGGAATTTTGGTTCAAATAAGCGAATAATTCTTGGCTTATGTACATAGGATTTGTTTCGGTTCTTTGAGATTCGGTCCGAATAAGCGGCTGGTCCGATTATCCGGTGGTCCAATTAACCGGATTCGACTGTATATTAATTTTGAAGATATCAGAATGATTACAAGCTAATTTTATGTTTAAAAAAATTCATAATTATTTATGGAGAGAAGTTTTGCTTACTTTTAACTGTTAAAAAGGTTTTATATGTGTATATATATATATATATATATATATATATATATATATATATATATATATATATATATAAATAAAATATAAATTTCTTTAAATAAAATTAATTACTTACATTTCTAATTTGAGAATTTGGTGGACTTTTTTTATTTTGTCATTCTTAAAATTCAATGATCCATGAAAAATGAGATGAGGTCAAAACATGAAATGTACATAGAAAATAAATTAACAAGTAAAGGAAAGGTGAGTAGGGAATAATCTTCTGTCATCCTAAGAAACCTTTCTGTGCATAGAACTGGTTGATTGATTTGGAGATTCCAATCTTTCAAATTTAGAGGCGTAGCACTGTAGTTGTTGCTAACTTGCCTTAAAGCACAATTATTCAACATTTTTCTTTCCCCCTTACTTCCATGTAAAATTTGCCTTCTTCCTCTCTCTCCCCCTCCTGTTTTCTGTCAATGACTCTTTATGAATTTTGGTTTTGCTTTTTATTGCCATAGTCAAAACATTTGGCTTATTGAATAATAATTTTCCTTTATTAGAAGTAGATAGATAATTTTCAAAAATGTATTCAAAAAATTTTTTTTGTTATAAAGTATCAACTGTTATTAAGTGTAAAAAAATGGACATTGGAGGTCTCAAAAAATTACTAGATTTGAATATTCTTTAAAAGGCTGCAAACCGGAAACTTCAGCAGTAGCAATAAAAATATCTCAAACAAATTTTAAGCATCATTGGTTATTTGGCTATATTGTAATAAATATAATATATCATTTTGTTTCCCGTGTTTACTTTATAGCAAATATGGTTCATACTGATGATGGTTTAGATGATTTATGCCAATTTTTTTGGAAAAATACAAACTTAATTCATAAAAGAATATCAGAGATACAGTGATGTCTGGTAAAACAAATTCCATATCTGAATTTAAAACTTAAAAATTTAGGCTACTTATTTATTAAGTAGCACTTTTTTAAAATGTAATTTCTTGATAATTGTTTTTGCAGCACTGTTGATTTCTAAGACAATGAAGCCATCGTTGTATATATTTATCTAAACCTTGACAATTTCTTTGGGGGGGGGGTATTGATGAAAGCAATATACACTGACTACCAATAAGTAATTGGACACCTATGCAAATGACGGTATCTGCGGCCCTAAGGTACGTCACGGCCTCCGCCGGTATATATTGTGTAGGAAACAGCATCAGCTTTAGTCGCATGCAAGATGCCTCGCAGTTCGGAGCTCTCTGATTTCGAGAAAGGTATAATTATCTGTAATCACAAATGTAGCCGATCCTTAAGGGACATATCTAACTATCTGAAGTACCCAAAATCGACTGTGGCCTATGTGATTAAGAAGTGGAAGATGAGCGGTGATTGTCGGAATGTGCCCCGAGTCGGCAGACCAACGAAACTTGGAGTTAGAGACCGACGAGTGTTGTCCAGAGAAATTCGGAAGAACCGCACCCAACCGATGGCCCTCATCCGCGAGGAGTTTCAACAGGCATCCGGGAGTATTGTTTCAATGAATACTATCCGTAAGGAAGCACATCTACTTGGTTTTCATGATCGTGCTGCTGCCCATAAATCTTTGATCACAAAGTCCAACCGCGCTGCTCGGTTAATGTGGTGCAAAGCACATCGAAATTGGACCGTAGATCAGTGGGAACGGGTTCTTTGGAGTGACGAATCAAGGTTCATCCTTTACCGTTTGGATGGCAGGGTCTGGCGTCTACCTGGAGAACGTCTCCTGCCAGAATGCATTGTGCCAACAATCAAGTTCGGCGGTGGTGGAATTATGGTCTGGGGGGTGTTTCTCCTGGTATGGGCTGGGACCCTTGGTCCCCATTCATGATAAGCTCAACTCCGATGCCTACTGCACTATTTTGGATGACAATGGGCTTCCTACGTCGTGGCAGTTTTACGGGTTACACCCCTGTTACTTTCAGGACGACAATGCCAGTTGCCTTGTTTCGACGTTAACCAAGGCTTGGTATGATGCCAATGGAGTTCATCGAATGGACTGGCCTGCTCAGAGTCCAGACCTGAACCCTATCGAGAACCTCAGGGCCGAGTTGCATCGCCGAATTCAGGGTGCACCACCCGTGTAAAATCGACGAAGGAACTTCTATGTCTTCTCCAAGCCGAGTGGAAAAAAATACCGCTAGCTGTCATACAAAGACTTGTGGAAAGTATGCCCCGAACGGTCCACGCTGTAATTACCTCTCGGGGAGGCTCTACCAACTATTGATTTTGAATAAAGTTGGTTTTTCTTTTCTATCACAGGTGTCCAAATACTTATTGGTAGTCAGTGTATATTCACTTTTTCATTCTTGTTCATAATTTTTAATTTTGATTTGAAGTGAGGAGACATTTAATCAAATTTAATTAATACAATTATACATCCTGTTAACAGGGAAAGTAAAACCATTTTAAATAAGTTTTTAAATAATTAATTTGTTAATAATAAGTTGTTAATAATAAATTTGGGATAGTTTTCTTTTGGCTACTTTGAATAATTTGAATGATTTTCATTCTGTTACATGTGTGTTTTACAAAGATAATATTAAAAATTGTTCAGATTTTCCACTAATTTAGTCATCTCCTGGAATTTTGTTTAAAATTCTGCTTTATTGTTCTGTTAAAAATTGTGTAATAATAAAGACAATTTCGCTAATTCTGTTTAGTCTAGTTAGATGACATTTTCTATTTTTTTACTGCTGTGTTTTAATTTTAATTCATACAATTATTTTAGCCATTTCATTACTTATGTTCTTTTAAGTCACTAATTAAGAATCTTTCCATTTGAAATTTTTGACAGATGTATTAACAATTCATTGGGCTAAGTAGTTTTAATTGAAAGTATCTTGTTTCAAAGCATGATAAAAGGGGAAAATGATATAAAGGATGCTAAATCTGTGGGATTTTAGATGATAATGACCATGGAATTGTTTACATTTATTTATTTTTACCTGTTATTTATTTTCGAGATATTTATGTATATCATTTCCTTATATTTTAAAATTCATGCTATCAAGATTTGGCATTCTTCAGTCGTATAGTTTTTCCCACATATTATCTTCTATATTTTGAATGAGAATAATATGCTGGTGGCCTGGTAAATTTCAGCTATTTTTAATTATTACTTAGCTTTTTCACTAATATGAATGGCTTTATAGATATTTTAATAACTGCATTGTTTTAAAAAAATATTTCCTAACTCTTAAAAACTGTCTGCAATAAAAGGGTGAAAAAGGTAACTTTTCTTTGGAGGTGGTTGTCAAAGAAATCTCTGTAGACAAAAATGAAAAATAATAGCTATATATGATATAAATCATTAAAAAAAATATCTAGTGAGCGTTATAAAGAAAAAAAATATGAGTAATATGATTCAAGGCTTTTTTTAAATGATAAAAATGTTTACAGTTTTTTTAAAAAAATAATGTTAAGTATCAATTTAATAAGGAGATTCGATCACCATGTAAGATTAAAAATCGGAATGAAATTTAGATTTAGAAATAATGTTAAAAGTGTTAAAATATCTTACAGTCTGAAACTTATAAATAAATGTTGCATGACTAATTCTTCAAAACCATCAGCTTTTTTTTTTTTTTAAGAAGTAGTCATAACTTTCAAGATACCTTGCAACTCTAGATTGCTGACAAAGTGAAACTACTATACAAGATACTTTTTTTGTTTCAAATTATCTCAAATAACAGGTGTACTTGGAAAAAAAGGGCTTATGAAACTGCTTGACGTATTTCTTATCCCTAAAATGGACAATGTTCAGAAAATGTCTTCATTCTGTTGCATTTTGTTCCAATTAAATTTTACCAATTTTTAAGAGATTACTATTGTTTGATGGTGTATATTGTAAGAAGGGTTTTAATTTTCTTTTCTTTCTTTCTTCTTTTAAAGGATGCATCCACTGAAGTTAGGTAATTACAAAAACATTGGAAAATTGGGTACAATTCTTTTAAGACACATTTTTGAACCAAAAATACAAAAGTTTCCAATTTCTAATATTTTCTTTAACTACAATACACTGAAATCATTAAAAATATCGTTTTTTGCTGCATAAATATTTAAAAATATCATTTTATTATAAAATTAACATATTTAATGTAGGTTGTAAAATCTTTTATTCAACCATTGAGGTGATGTATCCAGTTTACATTTGCGTGCTGCCTTGTTAATTTAATTATGCATTATTCATCTTATTCAGGTATTTTAAAATGTGAAATTCTTTCTGTTATTTGGATGGGATTTTTATAATATGACAGGTATTAGAAAAAATATCTGCTTTTGCATGCAGAGCATGAAATTTTAATTTAAGTCTCTCATTTTATATCTTGTTATCCTATTAGTTTAGTTTTATATCACAGAATTAAAATTTGATTGTTTATATAGCATGTTAAATAAACTTTACCCTTGCATGAACACATGAACTTTAAAAATAGATGCCTTGAGTATTTTTTTTTCTTTCTCTTTACTAGGTGTAGTATTTGTAGCCAAATGCTAATATAGATTCTGCCTTCCTTTGAAAAATAATGTGCTCTTTTAATGTATATAGTATGTTCTTTTTGCATAATTAATTTTGTTTTTTATTTGTATTTATTTTATACAATTGTTTATTTTCATATCCTAATAAGCTATTTAAAAGCATATTTCTTTTTCATTAGACTTTTATTGCATAAAGATAAAATATGCTAAAAAGATTTCTTGCTTGTTTTATATATTTCACATTCATATTTTTTTAGTAATTTATTTTGCATGTTTGTTTAGTTTAGTTTAGATAATGTGATGGAAATCTATTATTTGTCTATCCTTTGCATGATTTTATTTTGACTGCATGTTACCATCTCTGCAATATGATTTCTTTCCATATACCTATAGGTGAACCTGTGCAAGTGAATTTTATAGCAATGCCAGACCTTCCTGAAAGTAGTAGCGATTCTGATAATGAATATTCTAAACTTCAAGGTAACTTTTCACTATCGTTGATATGTAAACACAGATAAAAAACACTGCATTAGGAAAAAAATTATGCCAAAACCCTTAGCTGAAGAACATAGAATTTATGCAGCAGAAATTTAAAATTGTAAGTTTCTTGTATTAGAATTCAAGACATTTCTTTTCTAATTGGATGCATTTATTTAATTTATTGAAAATGTTTTTGAAATATTAATTTTAGAGATCTGAAAAAAGGATTTTCAATATGAGGCTGGTAAAAGTGTATTAAATTAATTTGTTAAATGGATATTTTATCCCATTAACAAAATGCTTATAACTTTTGTCTGCTTAAATGACTGGGCAAAATTAATATTTTATTTATTTTCTCTCGACTTAGAATGCTATATACTAAAAATTCAGCTTGTTATTTTGCACTTTTTACTTTGTAGATTTATCATTGAATATGGTTTATTTAAAATTTAAGGAGTTAGAATAAATGGATTTAATTTGCAAAAGCACAAAAAGATTTTCCTGAACAAAATAATTATCTTATAAATCATTGGAAATTTTATATACTGTATTTGTTTATGAAGATCAGGCAGTGTATAAACAAGTACAGCAACTTTCAATTTCCTTTTAAACAATATGACATATAGGCTGTGAGGTGCTAGCTTAGGTGTTTAAAGTTGGTAGCATAAAAAATTTAAATTATTCAAAATAAAGGCAATTGAATAATATTTATTATATAAGGAAAAGGTGCTTTAGTTAAAGGTGTTAAAAAATATGGTCCATCAAAAAAGTATCCCAATAATTCTAATTGATAAGATTAATTATCGCTTTTTAAAACTAAAACAGTCTGTCATATTAGAAAAATAGTATCTCATAATTTTTGTTCATACTTGAGGCTATCTTCAAATGAAAATTTGTACTTTTTTTAAATAGCAACTCTAAGTCTGGAATGGGGCCGCGGTGGCCTGGTGGTAAGGTCTCTGCTTCGTAACCGGATGGTTTCAGGTTCGAGACTCGATTCCCCCGAAGAACCGTCGTGTAAGAGAGGTCTCTTGCACGTTAAATCTGTCAGGCCAAACGTCCTCCCGCTGGTGTGGAAAGGGTGGTGCCAGTTCAGGTGTCGTCCTCGTCATCTGAAAGTGGTTCAAAATTACGAGTTCCGTCCCAAAATAGCCCTCCTATTGCTTTAAACGGGACATTAATACAACTAAACTAAACCAAACCAAGTCTGGAATGTAATTTAAATTCTTCAAATTAAAAAAGATGCGACTACACTTGAAACTTTACTATTTCTAAGAAATGGATTATAAATAGTTGAAATTTATATCTTCCAATATTAAATGAAGGTTTCTGTTTTTTCTACATATTTCTAGATGATTGGATTGCAATAAATTTTGCGTGACTTTAAATTATTGTAAACTAAAAAATATAATTTTTTACAAGTTCAATGTTGTACTGTATAATTAATTCATTATTAAATTTATATCTTAAAGATTTTACTGCCGATTTAAAAGGTAACAACTGAAATATTACTATGCAAAATTTCAACTATTTCAATTCTGTTGTTCAAAAAGCATGCAGCATTTTTAAGTGCTCAGAATACTACCATTTTTAGTTTAGGGGTGGGGGCTGTAGTTTATCACAATTTTGCAAATGATTTATCCGTGAAAAATATATTGCTTGAATTATTGAAAATTAAATATATTTTTCAGTCTAATAATTAGATACTGATATATATTCCAAAATAATAATATTGCAAGATGCAGAAAAGATTTGAACAATCAATTCATCAAACAGGTTCGATTTTGAAAACATTTGAACAAAATTGATTTTACTCATACCAAACTGGTTATTGTTGCCAGAAATTCTTGCAGTTATAAATTTATAAAATAATAATTTAAAAAGCAAGTTCTTTGTAACTTGGTTTAATGAAATATAAATGAAGAGTTGTAAAACTATCAGTAATTAGAAATATGAACAAATGAAGTGACATAAAATCTATGAATAGATTAAATACTAGCATTTGATTTTAATGCCACATTTAAAATTTAATGTTTTGTGCCATATTTAAAAATGAAGTAGAAATTTAAAGATTTGCAAGTCCATTTTCTTATTTATGATTCATTCTACAAAATGCCAATCAAATTTAAATGTGACATAGATTGTTCTTGCCTGATATTAATTTTGCTTTGGCAGAAACTATATTGTGAAAATTACATTTGACATATAAAGAAGCTATGTTAAATTGCCACATAATTATAATTTTCAGCTACACTGAGAAATAATTCTCATCAAATATATTTTTATTTAATTCTAACTATTCAAATTTGTATGTATATTTGATTTGCTTTTAAAATATAAACAATATATAATGGAAATCAAATCTTTATAAATCTTGTTTTATATGTTAAGAATAAAGAAATTTAAAATTGGTATATCCAAGGTTTATTTGTGAATAAGCACATAAACACAAAGGACTTTTTTAAATAATTATTTTCATCCATTCTTGAACTTTCTTAAATGAATGTGAAACTAAAAGTATCACATTTAGATTTCTATTTGTTTTCTCTCAGTATCATTTAGTGTCAATTGTTTTAAAAACTACTGAAAGATTTTGGGTTAAATTATCAAATCAATTAAGGAACTGTAAAAAGTAGAGAAAAAATTATAAGAATGATTTGTTTTTTTATGTTTGTATGTACTAGTGTGGGAAATTGATTATTTTTTTTGAAATAGTTATAATTTTTGCAAATGTTAATTGGAAGACATAAAATTCATACTGTATGGGTGTGAGGTGTAGTGTTTACAAAGATGAGAAATGTTTTGTGGAAAATATGAATAGGACACATACATTAGGGAACAAAGTGTAAAAAAGGTTTATTAGCAGAATAGCAGTGTAAAAAACAATGTCTGGACAGTAAGAAAAAAACCAGAAATATATGCTCCTTAGTAATAATAATATGACTTCCTCTAATTGCAGTGGTTGTTTGGCACTATCTGTTCATACTCAAAATAATATTACTCAGCGGTTCTTGAGAGTAGTGTGCTCATTCCTCAATGAGCATCTGTATAAGTTGTCTTTTGGGCTGCTGAAACATTGATCATGTCACAAACATCTCCTCAAAGCATTTTAAATGTGCTCAGTTGCATTTAAATCTGCAAGACTTCTCTAGTCCAGGGGTCGGCAACTAGCGGCTCTTTTAATGTAAAGGGGCGACTCTCCAGATGCATACGAAAAATTATTATTTATTGTCAAAACCCTTAAAAAATAAGAAAATATATTTTCAAGTGCCTAATCTCTCAACAGCTCCTATTAACATAATCGTTAATTACAAATTATTACTCTTAACATGACCAACAATGACAAAGATGTGAACTATTGATCTTAGAGATGAGACTTCGTGGCTGTGTTTATCTTTCAACCAAATGCATTTCATTTCCGCAAATGGCCCAGCACAAGAAGACAGCTCTAAACGAAATTCCACGAGTCAAGGCCCTTATATTCGATACAGGGGATGGTTTTTAAGAATGCCACAGTGAGAAGTAGTTGGCCTATGGAGCGCTGACGATCTTCGAGTCGACATATTTGTGTGAGCACATATTTGTTCTCTTGCGTGAATGTAATAAAAAGTAAATTTAGAAATCAACTAACAAATATTAATCTACAGTCATGCTTGAAAAAACTTAAAACAATAAGTTATAAGCCAGATTTTATCAAACTTTCAAAGAACATGCAAAGCCAATGCTCCTATTGATCTAACTATCTATATTTATTGTTTTATAGGATTAAAGAATACGTTGTATACAAAACCGTTTATTTTAAATCATATATAAGCAAATACTATAATATTAAGCCGAAAATTTTTAGCAGCTCTTTAAAACCTGTAAAATTTTGTAAATTGTTGCTGTTTGCTTTTCCTTTTCAATAGGTTGCTGACCCCTGCTCTAGTCCATTCGGTGTATGTCTTCACTTTTCATAAATTCCCAAACAGGAAAAGACTTTAGTGATCATTCATTATTTACTCATGAACACAAAGTGTTGTGCCTTAAAATAGGGGAACATGGAGGGGTGATAACTCATAACCAGTAACAATCCCCGAATGGGCGGAAATGTTGTCCCTATCTCTTTCTGTATCAACTAACATATAGAAACATTTGTGAAATTAAAACAGTTCTTATTAGTTAAGAATTCGTGACGTCGTTGAAGAGATATTCTGCCTTTATGTTCAATACACCATTGTAAATAATGGTACCACCTAAAGCCTGTCTTCAATATTATGCTACATTCCAGATACTAAGTGAGTAAGACAGATTTGTACAGTCATCTTGTCTCAATAAACTGGAATGCCCAAATTAAATGTGCATGTACATTAATGGGAATGCATATTTAAATCTGACCATTGCAGTATAAAACTCCAAATAATCAAACTATTGTACATGTACTGTCCTGGGGGGGGGGGGAAAGAGGACCATCTGGCTTAATTCTGATGTTGATCATCGTTATGGAAATTAAAAGTATCATTTTAAAACTGATTATGTTTAGTAAAAAATGCTATCTCTAAAATTCTCTCTCAAATGCTATCTATAAAGCTCTCCATAATTTATTTTCTACATGTTTAAATTTTTACTAACTTTGAAATTTTCTCTGGCAACACCTTTATTTGATATCATAAATAGATTCCCATTGATCAAATTAGTCAAAGTTCGGATTTTGATTTATATACTATGATTGCATTGGGAGATAGTTAAAATTTTCTGTTAAGGGGTTGTTTCCATATTTAAATAAGTAAGATTTAGTAATTCTTTGGACACATGTAAAAAAATAAATAAATAAACTTGAAATGTTACAACACTTTAAGAGCATATAAAAACATGCCATGCAACTTAGCTTCATGCTTTATCAGAAACTTAGTGCTCTATATAACTGCCTTTTAATTGTGATAGATTTCATTACATGAAGATGTTCATAGAGAATGAGTGCCCGTAACAGATGTGGGATGAAAATTGTTGAGCATCATTCTAAATGTTAATTTATTTGTTCCATGTATCTTTGACTTCCTGTGTTGTTGTACTTTTTAAAGTTATTATATATCCCATATTTTACTGTTTCTTATATGAATAGAACTTTGAAACAAGTTATTATTATAGGAATAATTACAATTTTAAAAAATATAAGAATGATTATCATTTATATATAATTATATTTATAATTATTCTTATAATTTGATAATATATATGTTTCATTTTTGCAATTGTTTTTAAAAGTTTAACATTTTTTTGAAAAAAAGTTATAAGAATACTACTTTAATGCTCTTAAACAAAATAATTTGACAAATCACGATTGTTCACATAATTGAGGCCAAATAAGAAATGATCACAGAAATTTTATTTAAGAAAAAAAATTATTTACAATCACTTGTCTTGTTAGTAAGTATTTGAAAAAAGTAAAAGCATGCTCAACAATTCAAATCAAATTCATTTTTAAATTTTAGGTTTTGAAATATTTTTCTTATTGAGAAATTCTTTTTCCTTTGAAGTTTATTCATTTTGACATTGAACTAGGATGAGAATGGGATTTTATTTTGACACTCGTCAAACTAAAATTTATTGTTTTGAAATTATTGCAGTTCATTTGAAATATGACAAATGAATGTTTTTATGAAATTTCCTATAAAATTTTACAAATTTTTTCAAGTGTGTGGAATGTTGAGAATTCTCTTTTAAATAGTGTTTTATTTATTGAGAGCAGTGGTGTGCAAATATTTTTAAGACAGGATGGGAGCAGGGATAAAATGAGTTGGTCAATATAATTTCATTATAAAACTCAATTAGGATTTTAGAAATATTGAACTCTTTTTTTCTAAAAAATGTTTGAGATGAATGAATGTATGTATGCATTTCTTAAAGTTATTATTTTACTTGAAATATTTTTCTTCTTATAGATATGAAATGTTTCTACTGTTATTTTAAAATCTGTCATGGACCATAATTTGTCTCTGAGTAATTCAAAACAATAATTTGAAAAGATGGTAAATGTATAAATTATCAATTTAAGGATTTTTTTTTTAATTGATAATTTTTTTTTTTGTTTAATGGAAAAAATGTAGTGTATAGCGTAATCGTCGTGTAAGCGAGTATGATGCACATTAAATCTGTCAGGGCCAAATGTCCCCTGTTAGTGTGGAGTGCTGCATACTCAGTGTTGTCCTCTTCATCTGATTGCTATTCAAAATTTCAAGGTCTTTTCCAGAATGACCTTAGTGTTACTTTAAAATAGAATGTTAAATATAACTAAATTAAACTATAGTATATTATGCAAATTAAATAAGGAATTACTTTTTTTAAGTAATCATAGCATGAACACACACACAAAATGATTCATTTAATGAAAAAGAAACAATATTTTGTGCATTAAAATTAAAGAATAAATTAAAAAAATATTAAAGCTAAATAAAGCACACAAAAATTGTGATTAAGTGGAAATAAACGTGCTTAGAAAAAAATGTCAGAAGTAAGTTGAAGTATTTTTTACACTCATATGAAATATGAAAATAATTATATGAAGATAATTAAACGATTATGAAAATCATTTGTGTAATTTTCAGTGGATGGTCTTGCAATAGTTTCTGAAGATGAACTGATTCTTAGATGAAGATGATTCTTATATGAAAATAATTAAAGTAATTTATTTATTTTTCAATATTATTCCTGTAATAGTTTCTAAAGATATTTGATTTGCTTCATATGATTTGTTTTAAAATGCCAAATTGATGATGGATTTATTATTTTTTTAGTTTGCTAGTTTTATCTTCATTCTATTGCTTATCAGGCGTTTAAAAATGATAATTTACACAATGTTATTTAAAAGAAAGAAAAAAAAAAACGCATAAAATAAAAAATAGTTTTTTTTTTCTCTAAATAAAAAGAATTCGCAAAATATAACATTTTCTACCAGTACATTCTAACATTAACATTTTTAAGAAGTTGTTTCATATTAAAAATATTTCAAATATCTTATCAGATTTTCTTTAATTTTTCTTAGATTGGATGATAAACAATTGAAATTTTATCTTTCGTTTGGGACGGAAAGATCAGAAAGTTGCCGAAAATCATCGTTTCCGTTAAATGAAGATCATTTTATTCTATTATGAAACAAAAGTGTGATGTCGTAATATATGCTTTTTTAATCTTTTTTTTTTAAGTGTGTGTGTGTGCATAAAGTGAAATAAAATAAAAATTTGCTACTTTCATTTTATGTAGATTTTTTTTTCTATATACCATAGTATTAAAGTCTGAGTATGAATTTTTAAAATTTTAGATTATTAAAATTGTTTCAGAATTTGGGATATTTGCATATTGTTGAGTTTAAATAATCGTTTAATTACAAATAGTAATCTATATAATACCAGTAAATTTTATATGCATCAAAATGCATACGAAAAAATAAAGGAATAATTTGCTAAGAAACAAATTTTCGTTTACGTTACAATGCATAAATTAACCAATAATGGTCCAAACATCAAAATTCAAACAAAAGCAACAAAGGGGTCATTTTAATCAATAGCGCTCTTACAAGGGATGGGCACGGGGTAGAAAATTGTGTTTAGGTTTAGTATATCATTAGGATAATCCTTCATTAAAATATGAAAGCGCAGATTCCAGCCATTTCCGAGAAAATAGCTTTCAAACTTTGTGCATAGCTTAAGTACTAGTAACTTGTCACCACTATCAGCTTACAGGTGGCATGGTTACCATGGTTACTCATTTCTTATACAGAAGTTCTGCTTTCGATCCTGGCTTGTGCCTTTTTTCTTCCTTTCCTTCGAATTATTTTCAAAATTATTGATATTGAATCAAAAATTTACAGTTCCTAAATTACGGTCAAATTAGTTTATTACAGTTGCAGTCAAATTTAATTTTTGTTAATGGATTTTTCATTTTCTTAAACACAAAAATAAATATTCATTCTCCCTGGTTGAATTATTCATTAAATCTTCTAAAGAAAAATTGTTATAAATGTAAGTCTAATGGTTACAGATAATTGAAATCCTTATTATCATCTGAAAAGAACTATAAAGAAGTTTTAAATTTTGGGATTGTAATAGTGACATATAATTTGCTTTAACTCAATAAAACTGTATTTATATCGGATATTAAAAAGAACAACTGATAATTATTTAAATATGAAAGCAAGTTTCGTGATGCTTATAATCAAAAAGAAATAGTAGAAAGCAGGTGTTTATTTTATTGAGTGCGTAGGCATGTGTTTCAAAAATTTTAATAAGATAATACGGTGTGTTTGGTCTACTGCCCAACTTTCTTATCAAAGTTAAATATTTTTGAAAAGAAATACAGTTTTTTTTCTGATAGATCTCTTAAAAAAACACTGGTCTTTTGAACAATCATTATTTATCAATTTTGCAAAATAACAAAAAGTATTTTATTTTCAATGTTTTTACGATAGTTACTAATTTTATTCTTGTTTGCAATTGGAAATTCATAAATGTAAAATTTCTAGAAATGTTGAATAAAGTTCTTTTTATGATGTCAGTAATTATAGTTACTAAATATAATAAATTAAAGATATTCTGTAAATCGTTAATTGAATTCAAATATTTTTTATTTCAAAAATACGTTTTGTAATAAATTTAAAAAAATCAAATTATAATTCCTATATTAGATTAATAAACATTTGCGTAAAAAGATGAAAAACTCTTTATTAAAACTATTGGTAAATTTCTAATTTAATTTAAATAATTTTGAAAAAATTAAAAGGAAAGAAGCACCGAGGATCGAACTCTGGCCTCTAGATTATGAAAAGATTGTCTTGAAAAGGTGATTGCCCGAACTCAATTTTCCATTTCTTGTCCTTCCCTTGTTAGACCCGAGTGTGCAACTTAATGTAGTCTGGATAATTAAACAACTAAATAAAGTGAAAAAACAGTGAAATAATTTTTAATCACTTAAACTGTACATGTATTTATTGTTATTTCAATCCTTGTAAAAATGGAAATGGCGTGAGATACCTACGCGTAAGGTTGGATTGATTCTCGATTTTTGATGTATCAGGTACAGTTTGATACTGATATTTGATTGTACCTGATACTTTTGTACATTATAAAAGCCGGTCACCGAATTTTTTTCAGTCGAAATAAAACTCAGTACTTGGTAGATATCGAATATTCGTACCAGTTATGTTTGATACTGCTCGGATGATATCAGTTGCAAGTTCAGCACTTTTACCGAAACTTCTAAAGGATTGGCTACATGCGATAAATGTAGGGGGGGGGGATAAAGTATTTGTTGTTAAAAAATATCACGTATGCTACTAGTGTCGGTAGACGAACGTGGCATGTCGATTTAATGCTTTGTATTAGATTAATATAGTGTCAAGCGATAGAGAATGCTTTGCATTAGATTAATATAGTGTCAAGCGATAGAGAACGAATGACGTCAAGGAGTTTATCAATCCAGTCTAATAAGTGGTACCTAATACTCTTAGTTTGTATCAGTTTTGTACATCTTATACTTTTGTGTACTTGATACAAAGTATCGGGTCGATACAGTATTACCGAAATCTATATACGGATTCGCAATTCATTTTTGTCCTTTGAAATTAATTACTACTTATTTTATAATCAAATATTTTGTTCTTCCATGCACTTGTCTATCACGTGATATCAGTTTAAAGGGAGAAAAATCTTTTAAAAAAATTAACAGTAACTATTATTTTTTTTTTCGGGGCAGTTCATTCATATTGGTCAAATAAAACCAACTATGCTCTATATATCAATACTAAAAGTTGGGAGAGAGAATTCTTGACTCTTAACTGAAAACATTAAATTCATCTATTTTTTTTAATATGAATTATTTTCTTTAAGTACAAATCAGCTATTGAATGTTTAATGCAGGTAATTAAAAAAAACGATACGTCTGGTCACTTTAGTTAAGCTATTACTTTTTTCTTTGTAAACTTTAAGAATTTGCCGAAAGTTTCAGTTTGATTTTTTTTTAATCCCTACTCAAACGCATTTTGGAACAGGTAAGGGGGAAAAAAAAGGGAAGAAAGAAGGGAAAATCTTGCCAACTCGAAACTAAGAAATAAATCGGGAAATGAAATATTTATGCATTTATAAAAGCAGATGTTAAATTTAAAATAGTTGTTCAACAAATTTCAGTGCTCTAAAAGGTAAGATTATTTACTTACTTTTCGCTACAAATTTGGAATTCGGAAAATTATAAAGTGATTTTGAGAGTTGGCACTCTCATTTGATTTGCATTTTGTGAGTCCCTTAATTTATAAGCTTAATTGTTTTTACAGTTGTTCTAATTAAACGAAGATTTTACTAATTCTTTTAACGAACATTTCGTGCCTAAAGGTTTTTAAAAGTACTCGATTAAAAAAATAATGAGTCATTTAATAAGATATGTTCAATAAATTCAAATAATATAGAATAATAATATTATAATAAAATTAAAATAATTAAATAAATATTAGAATAAATTATATGATTATTGAAGTTATTTCAAGTATTAAGAATTTAGAAATTTCCTTAAGTTTTGAAACTCAAAATAATGGGTAAAAAGTCTAAAAATTGTGATGAAATGTCAAATTTCTTAGGGTTTCATCCAGTTATGCCTTGTGATAAAATATTTATTATCCAACGTATCATAAATTGTTGTATGCATCTCATCGGAATTTGCATCTTTGGGATACATAAAAAAACCCATAGAAATTTGATTAATCAGCTGCAGCTCGATCATCATTTCTGTAATTTTTTTTTGACGAACTCCAACGTCGTGTCATCCTATTCCACGCACGAAGCGGAAGGAACAACCACTTCGTTTACTTTTGTTTTTGCCCTTATTCACTCATCCGTTCACATTTGGCAGCAAAGTGCTTTTTTTGGCGAATTGCATGAAAGTTGCTTGAAATGTTTTCTGTCATTTAAATGAGAAATCATTTGTTTTATTGTTCTCGAAATAAGATGCATGGTTCGTATTCGTATAGCTGTAGTCGTCGAACAATTTTTTTCATCCATTTCTCCCTTCCTTCCTTTCTTTCTTTCTTTTTTTTTTTCTTTTTAAGAAAAAATTTTCTTTGCTCGATAAAAAGTTTTGTACTTCGTGAAATGAAATTTTGGAACAGGCAGCTTGATTTTGTGCATTTAGATATTTCACGGAAGACTTTGAATTACATTAACTTTCTTAAGAATAAATCAAATTTGTTGTAAATATTTGTGCTGATTACCGTTTTATTTATTTTTTTATTATTGTTTTGCATATTTCACGGAAGACTTTGAATTACAATAACTTTCTTAAAAATAAATCAAATTTATTGTAAATAATTGTGCTGATTACCGTTTTATTTATTATTATTATTGTTATGCATAATTTATTCTCATTCAAAATTTTAACCGTGAAATATTTCCTTGTCTTAAGATCAATATAATTAATCGGTTATTAATAATGTTGGTTGGATTTTATTGTTATTAATAAAATCCATGTGATAAATCGATTAATCATATTAACCACAACATATATACTATTCTTATTTCATTTATACATTTTTTTTCTTTATATGATTTTCTAGACCCTTTTTAGTTGGAAATGTTAGTATCATTTGCTTTTAGAACTTTATTTTAAACATGGGAAAGATTTTTGTTATTATTTTATTTACATCCTGTTAGGATCAATGTTTTAGATTTGTGTATCCGGGTTCACTGTTTGTTGGTAGGTTCTGATATTTTCTTTCGCTGCCGGATGTGAGGGGCGGTAGCATTAATTATCGGAAAAAAAAATGTTAAATTTAAAATAGTTTTACCACGATCTTAAAAGAAAAGTTTTAACCTAAAATAATTTAATCATTTTGTAATAAATTTTGAAGAACCTGAAAGAAAAAGGCAATTCTGACATTTTTGCAACCCACGGTTTTAGAAGCTATGCTTAGATTGAAATAGTGCAGAATATTATCGGGTGGTCTTTTTTATTCATTGCAGAATATGAAAAAATAATTTCTAAATAGAATTGAGATTATCTAAATGAAAATTTGTTGTTATAATTTTCAATCTGCCATACGCAGCGCATTTCTTATTGATATATTTAAGTTAAGATGCTTCTGGATTTTAATGTATAGTTATACATTTTATTGGATCTGTTAAATTCACACATCGGATTTTTACATTTACTGTTAAGTGCAATTTATACATTTTCATTCCGCCTTCTACAGATATTTCGATATTTGTGAGTGTAGATAGTTAAATTTGCTTGTGATTTAAATGAAATTATTTAACTTATTATTAACAATAGATTGCTTAAGGCAGTTATTTTGACTGCTTTTCAATTTTAGTTAGAAAAACAATTGTGTATATAATGACACAGCTTCTTAGAATTTTGTGACTTTTTGTACAACATAAAAATGCGTTTATTAATCATTGTAGTTGCCTTTCCCCTTCTTTCATTTCCTGTATATATATATGTGTTATACCTATATTGCCTAAAAGCTGTCATTTTGACTACTTGGAAAATTTTAAATAATCAAATGACTTTTATTATTGAATTGAGTAAATTTCTTATATGAAATCGGAGCCAATCTGATTATATGAAATCAAATCGGCTCCGATTTCGTATAACAGTTTATATATTTTTTGATTGCCGTTACTTGGCATTCGAATCTTTATGCCAGGCCTGCCCACGACTTTGCAACAACAACAAAAAAAAAAACACAAATAATATACGTAAAAAATGTCAAAAGTATGTTTGCGGAAGATGTACACATAAAAAGATTTCAACTAACATTTGCTTAAAATGTACAAATAGTAAATAAATTATTTTTTGTTCCAAATGAAGTAATTTTTTTTTGTTAATACTTACTAATAACTTGCTATATGACTGTAAATAGTATAAGAAATATTAAAAATTAATTTTAAACAAATTGCTTGACACATTAGTTATTCTTTCACAATGCAGTCATTTTGACTGCTTTGGGGCAATATAGTTATGCACTAAGTCTTCGTCTTTCTAGTGTTAAGTAACTCTTTATTAGCTATGCATATTCGAATTTTGAGACTGTGGCAATTTTTTTTTTTCGTCTGAAATTACAACTGCGTTCCCCTTCTCCCTTTTTTTAGAATTAGTGTGTAAAAAATATTAAGATTTTTTTTTTTTTATGTAATTGATTTTTATCAATACTTTGTGCTATTTCAAATCCTATTATAACTTAAAATTTATGTAGATGTAAAAAATAAAAAAAATTAAAAAAAGAAAACACCTGCGCCACAAAATATTTTATTTATACTACTGGATGTTTTTTTTAAGCGATTGCTTCATTACAAATGCCTTGATGCGTATCTGTAATTGTTTCGCTTCATCTTTTTTTACTCTTCGCAGAATTTGAAAAATCATTTCCCAAGAATTTTAGGAAACTCGCGCAACTGGATAATTTTAGATGCATTTTCATAATGTTTTCGCTTAATGAGTTTATTAAGCGTCAGGTTTGTTTTTAATCGTTTGCCAAGCTTATTAAAAATTATTTATGCAAATTGAATTTACGCAACGTTGTAATGAGAGATAAACGCAGAATTTTATAAATTCTCTTTCCTATTTTGGATCATTTAACCGTGAAAAATAGTTTATTTTCATTTTCTGCGTTTTGTGTAGCTCGTGGATGTCACAATTGGGTTTTATTTGCGTGTTGAACTGTTAGTGAGTCACCGCTATCGATTTTTTTTTTTTTTTTTACTTTATTGTGCTGTTGTTTAAAAATATTATTCTCTTTTTAGAAAGCACTTTTTAAGTGTGCCATGTTCGCGTTTTATTTTGTGTGACATAGGTGTTTATTTTAAATAATTTTTCAGCTTTGGTAGTTTAGGAATTTAGCCTTCTCAAAGGGTGTTTTTGAATATCGATTATTATGCCGTTTTGGCAGTAGGTTATATGGGGGAAAAAATGAATAACTGACCATCCTACATCACAAAATTGGTCAGTGGACCAGCTGCATTATACAAAGCATCATCCGCAACATTTGTTTTTCGATTATGAGACTTGCTCTTTTGGAAAAAAAGAAACTTTAACCGGGCTTTCTGCTATCATTATGCACTCTGCTTAAGATTGTTGATTTCTCATCTTCATACTTGAGTTGTTTTTGATTTTAAGGTATCCGACTACGTTAAAAACACTGATTATCGACCACATTGGCGATTTTTTAAAAAATTCTTATTATTTCTTATAGTTTGGATTTTTCTGTTCCCAAAACAGTTAATCTATACTTATAATAAAGCTCAATGTGTGTGTGTGTGTTGGCGCTCTACAGGCCAGACTGTTGGACCTACAGGTACCAAATTTGGTACATGTATATACCTTGGAGGTCGGGTATGTGCACCTCGGAGCCCTTTTTTCGAATTTTTAATTAGAATTAGAATTAATTAAAATTTAAGCGAAATTTCGACGTTTTTCCACTAAAAGCTTCCGAAAATATTATCGGACAAACATGATTTTTACATCAATTTAAAGATTAAAAAATTAGCTTTCTAATGGTCACAGTGTTTTAATCTATAACTTAAGCTTCTATTTTTAACGAATTTTTAAAGAAATATTTTAACCATATTTTTTTTTATCAAGTGACTGGATAAAATAAAAGAAAACAATGACGGAAGTTCAAATAAAAAAAATAAAAAAAAAACTATCATCGCAAATAAATCTAAAGAAATGCAACTTTTAGCACGTGACTGGATAAAATAAAAGAAATATGAAATATTTTCTTCAAAAATGCAAGGCAAAGGATTCTATGATCGTTTGCAATATCTATATCATTAATTCCATAAATTATCTTTTATTTACAGTAAATCTGATTGAATTTAGACAGGATATGCATTGAAATCCTGACTTAGTGGGATATTTCTATAATCGTTTGCAATATCTGCATCATTAATTCAATAATTTTTTCGCTTTCTTTAAAAAACATATTTAACATTTTGGCAATATCACCGAAAAAAACATTTTTAATATTTTGGAAGCATAATCGATAAATTATTAGAGCATTAAACTCAAAAAGTTTTTCCGAATAAAGTTACTGACTCTTTAACTACTAATACCTGAATCTTTTAACTTTAACTATTTCTTAAATTTTGGCTAATGAATATGTGATTTAATTGAAAATTTTAGAACGCATTACTCATGGCGAACCAGCTGGTCGCCAAAGGCGGCTAGTCTTTTCTAAGAAAAGAAAGGTCTGACCTATCAAACAGGGTCGCATATTTTTCAACTAAAATTTGTCTTTAGCTTCAATTTTCTCAAAATTTTAATTTTCATAAAAAATATTTACCTTTAGCATGCTATCACCAAAATTATTCGAATTATTTACATAACAATTTCAACGTGTATTTTAGATAATATGAAAAATGAAATGAACCAAAGGTTTTATTGTTGATGAAATACTTTTTTTTTTTTTCCTTTATAGGTGTTTTTAGAAAAATTAAGCTGTAAATTTACGGTAAAAATGCACATATAAGCATATTTTTCCCCACAACTTCTTTGTATCCCAAAATTTTTCTTAGATTTTGGGTTCATTTCATTCATTATTGTATTCTATAACTTGTGTACAAAGAAAAATAGGGTTACCGCATTACAATTTTGTGTAGAGTGTTAACCATTTTGTTTAATTTCATTAAAATTTACTACAAATTTTCCCATTTCACAAAATACATTAGATTTTCAAATAATTGTTTTTGTACTTATAGTGTTTATTATTGACAATACGTATAAAAACCATAGTTTCTAAAAAAAATCCATTTTTCAAATTTTTTCCTTCGAACGTCGTCGGATACCTTAAACGTTGAATTCGAATTGAGATGACTTCCTTCTAATTTAAAGTCATTACCTAACAAAGGGTATTAAAAATAATTTTTGGTTATTTTTGATTTTGATTGACGATAAAACTGTTACTAAGGAAATTATCAACAAATTTTTGTCAGGACGTTTTTATTAGTAAACGAAAGAAATCTTAATCTGAAGATTAAAATTTTTTAAAAACATCTCGCATTACAAGAACATTGTAGTTATCTAAACTTGGAAGGATTCCAGCCAAGCGAATAAAAGAAACTTGTTTTATTCAAGGGAACTAACAGATGTGAAGAAGATAAAAAGTTAGAAAACCGTCTTTAATTACAAGCCCGGCTAGCTCAGTCGGTAGAGCACGAGACTCTTAATCTCGGGGTCGTGGGTTCGAGCCCCACGTTGGGCGGCTTTTTTCTCTCTTTTTTCGTCTCATTTCACTTGTTGATTCTTAAAAATTTTAAATATGATTATTCTTTAATGTATCAAAAATATATTTATTATATTTTATGTTCATTTGCGATATCTATTTTTACGAAAAATTTCTATTCGATTCAGATGATCAATGTTAATCAATGATCTATTTCATATCAATTTATTACCTGATGAAGACTTCACTCTTTCAAAATTCTTCAATTGAAAAAAGTTGTTCTTAAATTCGACACCAGATAGCTTGCCTATATTTAGATACTTGATAGATACCAACTATTATGGAATCAAAATTTAATTAATTTATTTGACTAATAGATAATCATTTTCTTAAATTTCACTCTTTCAAAAATTTTCAGATGTTTCACACATTTTTGCTCTTACCTGAGTACAGTAATTACAATAAATATTATTGAAAAATCCCCGAGCCATTGTTGGCTATGCTTTTTAAAATATTCCCAGCTGTCGAAGGAAAAAGATAAATAAAATAAATGTTCAGTTTTTATAAATGTTCTAAAAAGTAGGTTTTTGTTTTGATTATTTGCTGATTTTTTTTAAATCTTTAATTTATTCTTTAAATATTATAGAATAAATTAAAGATAAAGAATCAGAAAGATCAGAATTTATTATGTAGATATAATTACCATAAATATTATATTTTGCAAACAGTTGTTCTTATATCCGATGCCAGATAGCTAAACTAGTATGGAATCAAAATTTAATTAACTTGTTTGATAAATAGATAATTATTTTCTTAAACTTCACTCTTTCAAAAAATTTCAGGTTTTTGCTCTTACCTAAGTGCAATAATTACAATAAATTCAGGGAAAGATCCACAAGCCATTGTTGGCCATGCTTTTTTAAAATATTCCTTTCTGTCGAAAAAAAAAGATAAATAAAATAAATGTTCAGTTTTTATAAATGTTCTAAAAAGTAGGTTTTTATTTTGATTATTTTCTGATTTTTTTTTTAATCTTTAATTTATTCTATAAATATTATAGAATAAATTAAAGATAAAAAATCAGAAAGTTCAGAATTTATTGTGTAGATATAATTACCATAAATAATATATTTTGCAAACAGTTGTTCTCAAATCCGATGCCAGATAGCTAAACTAGTATGGAATCAAAATTTAATTAACTTGTTTGATTAATAGATAATTATTTTCTTAAGCTTCACTCTTTCAAAAAAATTCAGGGAAAGATCCACAAGCCATTGTTGGCCATGCTTTTTTAAAATATTCCTTGCTGTCGAAAGAAAAAGATAAATAAAATAAATGTTCAGTTTTTATAAATGTTCTAAAAAGTAGGTTTTTATTTTGATTATTTTCTGATTTTTTTAAAATCTTTAATTTATTCTATAAATATTATAGAATAAATTAAAGATAAAGAATCAGAAAGATCAGAATTTATTGTGTAAATACAATTACTATAAATATTAAAATATTTTGCAAACAGTTTTTCTCAAATTCGATACCAGTTAGCTAAATGGCGCTGTATGGCCAAATTTGGCTCTTGCGCCAAAAAAACCACACAAATCCAGATAGCTAAATTAGTATGGAATCAAAATCTAATTAATTTATTTGATTAGCAGATAATTATTTTCTAAAAATATTAAAATAATGGTGTTCATAATCGAAAATACGTAAGTGTACAAAATTTCAAAACTCTAGAACATCAAGAGTGGAAAATCTATTGCTAAATATTCTCTATACCAATGTAAAAAAGAAAACCGAATTAAGTAAAAACGTATAAAGTAACTCAAAACGTGGCATAATCTGGGAAATTTTCTATTTAATTCGATTTTAAATCGAAATGCAGCTTGAACTGAAATTTGAATACTAATATCTTAAACTAGCAGATGTGATCTCTCTGGAATTTTCAAGTATATCTTGTAGTAAAGATGTTATTCCCTTCCTTTCGCATAAAATTAGAGACATTGGATAAGCTCGTGAAAGCCACGAGTGCTCAGATTTTTATTTTCGAAATCCCGCCCATGAGCGTTTTATGCTTCATCAATATGGTGAGGGAAAAAAATGAAAGAAAAAAAAAACCATGCATTTGCATGCATGAGCATTTGAGCATGCATTTTAGTATTTTTTTTTCCGACCGTTTGAAATCAAAATTTGTCATGAAACTATGATTTTACTAAAACGTTATGTACGAAATTTCATTTATCTACATTTTTACGTGTTTGATGCGTTTGAATATATGCGAATATATATCGGTGCACAGACGCTCAACCCCTTGACAGATTTAATTTGATACGGATCGAAAAAGTTCAAAATTTGGTACGGATCAGTATTTTAAATGGTAAACCTGTATGCCAAATTTTATCTATCTACCCCTTTACAATGTGTAGTTATCATGCTTATTTGTACTCGGACAGCCTTACAAACAGACTTTTTCTTAATAGATTTCATTCGTAATTTGGTAGAACTATACAAATTTCACTTAAACATGTTTTACCAAATTTCATCCATCTAGTTTTAACTGGTAAATCAGACGGATAGACATATGTTTTCCAGAAATGCCTTTTTAAAACTTTGGAGGGATCGGAAATCTGGAGATTCGGTTATAATACTTTCTGTTTGAAAACTTTATATATGGGAAAGCCACCAACTGGAGGGATTTTTCCCAAACTTTCTCGTGTACTCTTCAAAATAGGCCTTATACCTCCCCCCTCTCGCAAAAAAGTGTAGATCTTGGGTAAGACAGCAAATGCTTTGCATGATATTGCCGCACAATAATTACGATATGCAGATTTTTGGCGTGAATCTAGCCATTTGCAATGAATATATTGCGCAAATGTATATTTAGGTCGCCTTATCTTCAACCAATTGAAATCAAAATTTCACTTTGAACAAGAACTGTAGTCTCGTGATCGCATACCGGATTTCATTAATTTAAGTTATTGCGTTTGCATTAATGCGCTAATAAAACTGGCAGACGCCAACCCTTTGATAGATTTAGTTCAAAATTTGCAAAAAATCAACATTTTATGCTCTGAACTTATATTCTAAATTTTATCTGTCTTGCTCTTTATGTTTAGTAGATATCATGTTCACTGGTACTTCAAAATCCAGACAGACAGATTTCCTCTTAATGGATTTCGTTCATATTTTGACAGAAATCTACAAATTTGGTTCATATACCAAGTTTCATTCGTCTAGCTCAAAGCGTATTTGAGTTATCATATTCACAAACATACCTAATTCTAGAATATTTTGTAAACTCAGAGTTGGCTAAAACGTGAAGATTCGCCAAAATCTCGAATGAGAATTGTTTGACGATTACAATATTTTTTGTATTCTTCGTATACGACAGACGCCAACCCTTTGATATATTTAGTTCAAAATTGCTAAGAACCTACATTTTATATTCTGAATCTGTATTCCAAATTTTATCTATCTAACTTTTTATGTTTAATAGTTATCGTGTTCACTAGTACTTCAAAATCCAGACAGATTTCGTTCACATTTTGTCAGAAATCTGCAGATTTGGTTCATATACCAAGTTTCATTCGTCTAGCTCAAAGCATATTTGAGTTATCGCATTCACAAACAGACCTAATTCTAGAATTTTTTTGAACTCGGAGTGGGCTGAATCGTGGAGATTCGCCAAAATCCCGAATGTGAATTGTTTGATAATTGCAATATTTTTTCTATACTTCGTATACGAGAAAGTAAAAAGTTCTATTAGTCCCTTAAGATTAATGTCTGGGGCATCTTTATTTTCTTTGCCTCCTCCCTCCCCCCTCCAGTTACGACGAAACTAGTAAATAAAAGAGAAATAATATATGTCAATTTTCAAATTTGTTAATTTTTTTTTACAGTTTAGTGAACGTTTGATCGCAATTACCGGCATTTGCATATGTTTGATATGAATTCTGAATTTATGGAATAATTTATTTTACATATGTGGATTAGTTGTTAATAATTATTTATAATTATAAATTTTAAAGTTTATTTGCAAAATTGTAATTTAAAATAAATAAAAATAATAATAATTAATAACTGGACAGCAAAATTATTATTTTTTGGGCCGAGAGTTTGACAACGTTGCTTTCAAAGATTAAATGTTCTTCGTTTAACATCTGAAGGAAAAATATGTAACAGTTAATCATGTGCGAAATTTTTTACTTTCCATTTGCTGTAAACACAACACATAAAAATATAATTGTTTCTAAATGTATCAATAAATTATCAAAACTTTTTTTAATACCAAAATCTAAAGTTTAGATAAGACTTTTCATATATTTTTTTGCTCTATCCTACTCCTACAAGTCATCAAAACGCGTTTTCCCCATTTTAATCCATTTCCTTGAAAATCGCATGCTTCGCGATTTCAAGCCAATTTGGCGATTGTTCTTGGCGCGAACTGGCCTTTTCCACAACCCTCACATTCACAAATGACTTCTAGTTGGAACGCCATGCGGTGCAAAAACCTGCTGTAGCTTATCCTGTACGTTGACACTTAGTCAACGGCAGGTGTTTGCGAATGTCTATATTACCGCATCTTCATAAGTTGTGTTTTTAATTATTTATTTCGAGTTAAAAACTTTCCCTTGTTTACTGGACTTCTTCGTTTGTTCTGCAATGCATTGATTATTTTATTGTTGAAGTGCTTTTATGATGACATTCGAAGATAAACTTTTTGCTGTAAAATAGTGTTTGTTTACGTGAACACCGGCTAAAAGATGACCGAAGAAAGCATTAACGACGGTGTGCAGATTATACAGAATAATTCCAATGTTTTGGATCGCGTTTTCCTGGCTTTAAAACCGGCTGGTGATGGTAAGACTTTATTAAAATTTTATCTTATAATAATTGTGACGTGGATTATACTTAAAATATGTTTTTTGGCATCTGTCAAAGTATGAATGTGAATTCTAGTTCAAATGTTTTATTAATAACTTGGATTTTTTTTCAATGGCCCGTATGCCTTATAATATTTAGATTCATTTAATGTGTTTTATGCTTTCATAATTATTAATTATTTATTTTATAATTTTGTGCTTAAAATACAAAGTTATAAAATTAAAAAAAAAATTCAAATGCATTTTTACACGTTTTTATTAGCTATAAATTGTAAATATTACACTTTTGAAAGGATATTTTTATCTGTAGTAATATTTCTAACTATGCGTTAGAACGATTAACTGTTTAAATGAGTAATTAGCGCATTTTATTGGTAAATAACTATTTTTATTGTATTATACGATGTTTGAAAATTTTATGAGTTACCCTCCGGATTAAATTTTTGTTTTAGTTATCGTTTAATTTATGAAATTAAGAGGATTAAAAATATGCAATGCTTGTTCTAAAAATTGGATTTACTATACTTACTGGTTTTTTATTAGATAGAATAGGTTTTCTATTCGAATATTAGAATTATTGAATTAAATTTTTTTAGTTTCTATTTAATCTTTAGCGAGGCCAATTTTCCCTTCTTATTAATAGTCAGAATTTTTATTATTTTATTTTGATCTATGTAAGAACCTAAAGACATCTGTGTCATCCATCCGGTTTTTTAGTTAATTTCTAGTAAAGAATAAATATTTAGTATCCGATTCTATGATGGCCATGATTTTATAATGATTTATCATGATTTTTATTGTATTATAATATGTTAAAAAAGTTTATGATTACTATCTCGATTTAAAAAATGTTTAAATATCATTTAATTTATAAAATTGAGCGTTCAAGATATTAGGTAATGTTTCTTCTAAAAACTGAATTTACTGTTCGTACTAGTCAACATTACCCAATTTTTTTTAAAATCTAACTATGACATTTATTAATCAGATGCGTTTTTTAAAAAATTCTATTTAATCTTTATCGATTCCTATTTTATTATCCCTTTGACTACGAAGTTTTAAGAATATTTTTCTTGGCAATCGCGTAGAAAATGAAGGATAATAGTTCCTGTATTAGACAAATCTATTCAGAATTTTTATTTTATTTTGATCTGTATAGAAATTTAGAGATATGTCATTCATGGTATTTTAAAGTTAATTTATAGTAAAGAATATATTGATATTCAGTATCGAATTCTCTGATGAATGTACTAACCAGATTCACCGATGCACGCGAAGATAAGGTTAATTAGCATATACCGGCTAGTAATGACGGTAGTCGACCATCCCAAAATGAATACTTAATCAGTTGAGCTTTTGTCACGTAAAACGAAAAAGAGCCCGTTGATCATTATGTCGTATAAATCCTTAAATGGAGGTTGGAACGTTCGCTGTGTTATCATTTTGTAAAGAAAAATTGTGTGCATAAAAATATTTTACCTTGATTAAAACTTTTTTATGGATCACTTTTATTATTATTTTATTCAGTTATGCGTATTGATTTTCAGTCACATTAAAAAGCATTTTTTTAATTAAAATTACAGTGTGCAGGTTTTCTAAAATACTTTCATGATAATAATATTATAAAATATGAGTTCTATTTGTGCAACAAATCAACTCCCGATTTAAATTCAATTAAAAGTTTATTAATATTGTATCGTTTTAATTAAAATTATTGTTCTATCATTTTATATTGTTTTTACTTTGTTGATATATTTTCATACAGCTGGTATAATAGCTGATATCTTCTGTAATGCCTAGAATTCTGTGTAGGTACTCGTTCGAGTTTAGAGTACAAAGCAGCGGGAAATCGAATCTCGATTTCTATAATCTGTTCTTTTTCTTTCTTAATTGCGATGTTTCAGTTGACTGTTTTAGTAATTAAATTTTTAACGGAGTTAAGTTGAACTTTTTAAAATCTTCTGGTAATTTACATGGTTTTAGAAGTTAACATTAAGCTTGAGTTGGAAGTTAAGCTTTTGCATATTAGATGAAGTTATTGTTAAAGTATCTTTTGAAGATTTTCTTTTTCCTTGTGTACGGTTTCAAAACTTGATTTATATGCTGGTAACTTCAGCGTATCTTCATACATATATAATATTTTTATTTATTTATTTGGGAAAAAGTGTGTGGGGGGGAGGGGGGGTACATTTGAAGTAAACGTGTGCGAGTTTTGGAGAATTTTAATAAGCGAAGTTTTCGTTTGCAAAATCATAGCTGCAAAACATATGCGAAAAATTTTTTCAATGCCGATCAGGAAAAATTATGTACAATTTTGTTTATGAAGGTCATTCAAAATATCCATTTAGCGTGACGAATAATTTTCAGTCGCACGAAATTCGAATTCAGGGACGAGGAAAAAGTTTTCTGTGTTTTGATCAAATAGTTCTTGAAAATACCAAATTGTTGAAGAAATTTATTTTAAAAAATAATTTTATGCTTAGCAGGAAAATTATTCATCTAAATTTTGTATTCGCAAAGAATTTAAAAATAAATTTTATATGTATTTGCTATATATTAGGTGAAATTAATATTCAATAATAAATGTAAATTCTAATTTTTTTTTGGTGAGAGCAACAATATTAGGAGAAATTGAAAGTATTGGATTAAAAGATTTTATTTGTAAACATATTGTTTACAAAAATTTTCATAAATTTAATATTTTTTATATATATATTCTTTTTTATATATATTCTTAATCGGAGCATTGGTAATCCCGGCGTATTCATATTAATATTTCCAAAATGAAAAAAAATTAGAAAAAGTCCGCTAAAGTTTAAGATCTCGAGCCCCCTCCCCATCTTTCTGTTTCAAATTGGTAGCTTTGAATAAAAGTATTGCAAAGTATGATTATTAATTTTAAAAGTAAAATTTGTGTTTTAGCGAATATTTTAGCTAAATTTCGCCTTTGCTCTTTAAAAAAAATCAATCAATGAATCAAAATAAGGAATGCAAAAATTATAACTTATCGCAATGTCGTAAAAAAATTAAAACGGTCAAAACTCATTCAGAATGCCCATTCTTATCATGGTTTAGTAATTAATGAAACCGATTTTGGAACATTTCAATGGTTGTCTAAAGGAAGGTAATCCGATCAAAGGTCTGATGGAATGTAACGACTCATAACTCGGTTAGTTCTGGTAACAGAAGGATGGATTTTTTTTATTTATTTAAAATGTTAGTGAGTAAAAAATATTTTGACTAATAAGATTGGGAGGGTGTATAAAAATTTAATTTTTTAATTTTTAGCAGTACATATATTGACTTAAAGCAGAGGTGTCCAAACTTTTCGCGGCACGGGCCGGATCGAAATTAGATCCATGTTATACGGGCCACATGTATATACAAATTGAAAAATATCATTATGAGTAAAGTAGTATTAAATACTATTAATTAATACTATAATTTTCTGTACTTCTCGCGCTGCACCGACGGGCGACGAGCGCCTGGCTATACGCAGCAGCAACGGGACCGCCCCGGGCGGCAAAAGTTCTAGGTACGCTACTGTGCGCGTGCAATAATTCCATGAAAACGTTATCGAAATCAAAACGATATTTGTTTATTTATACGTAAGTGTTTCTTTAAGCGAACTACTCAAAATTGCTGATGCTTTATTTACAACAAAACAATAAGACTCTGCTTATCGTCAAAATTCACATGCGTATAAAATTTCTTTTATGTTTGAGTTACCGAAATATATATTTTTATTTACTCTTATAACTTAACAGCGCGATAGACATTTGTGTTTGGTCAAGTACAATAACTCCGTTTTGTTGGCTACGAAGTTTTTCGATATACCTTTATGAAAATGAAAAGGTTTGGGCGAAAACATCATTATGTTTTAAAACCCTCCGCGGGCAGGATAAAATCACTTAGCGGGCCGGGTTTGGCTCGCGGGCCGTAGTTTGGACACCTCTGACTTAAAGCATTGCTAAATATGATTCTTTAAATCATTTAAAACCAATCTCCAATTAGGACTATAAGCCTATTTCTAATGGTATAGAAATTAACTATTATGCCACATTTAAAAACGATATCCTATATATCAAATCTGAAAATTCCCGAAAAAATTCGAAATATAGCAGTTTTATTTTTCAGAAATACACATATTAAATTGTTTAACATTTTCTTACTAAAAACGAATGCGCATAATTAGATTTTAAGCTTTAAAAAAGACTTCAAACATTCAAATTAAGAAAAAAAAATATTTTTAAAATATGTAATCCACGAATTTGTTTTTAATGGATTTAAAATATGTGTTCGTTTACAAATATGAGTAAAAAAATGGACTAAGTAATTGCTAATGTATTTTTGAACATAATTTCTTTTAATATACAGAACTTTTCTTTAAAGATTCGTTTTGAAGCCACAGTCATTAAAAAAAAATCTGAAATAAAAACTCCCTTTAAATTAGGATAGAAACTAAAAATAACATAAATTCCCCGGTTTGTGAATTTACCGTCCTTAATATACCGTTAATGCGAGAATTTTTATTGCAGTATGAAATGTGAAAAGTTTTATTTCTTAATTTATATTTCCTGTTATAGATGCTATCAACGATCATTTATTAATTTCAATAGATGTACATATTTTTTTAATGCGGTTTAATTTCTTTAATGCTGAAACTGATTTTTCTTTCTTAAAATCCAAGATCTATGAAGAAAGATCGATGTATAAAAATTTCTGATTTATAGAAGCTCAATTTATAGAGGTTTCTCTATATAATGACCATTCGCCCAAATTTTCTTTAAATAATATTCAGGTTAAAATTAAATTTATTCTGGTGTGCGCAAGATTTCGAATTTATATTTTACTAACCATTATTGCTTAATGAATTTATTTTCTCTGTTATCTAATTAGATGGTACTGCTTATTTCAGAATTCGAAACTAGTATTTTTCGACGATTATATTAGTCTGTCGCAGAAAGATGGGCGATTATTACACCTGCTACTTCCGGGAATAATCCAAGTTCACTCTTGCTAAATGTAACGTCTTCCCCTTTCATCGTACCTTTCATCCCCCCCTTGTTTTGATGAAATATAATAAAAGCTTTCTAACGTTTTTGAATCATAGAATGAATAATACCATCTTAATATGGGAATTGTTTTGATTCAAATAAGAATCTATTGGATTGAAATTAATCTATTCCAAATAATGTTTTATAACATTTATTAATGGTTTAATTGTTCAGAAATGCGAAAATTGAATAATCCGATGCAAACCAATTAATAACCAATTGTACGAGCTAACCAATCATCACCCTAAAACCACCTTGAAATGTATCCGCATTAGAGAGCAGCATCGTGAAATAAAAATAAAACATTCCACTCAAAATGATGATTTTTTCTGCCGTTTTTGTTGAATGTTTAAAATATCGTTTGATGCTGACAAAATCATATTCTCAGCGTATCGCTCATCGTCTGGATTCTGTTTATTTACAGAAAGCTTTTAAAAAATCTTGTAATTATTTTCAAGGAAATCGTCTGATAAAATTTATTTTCAACCAAAATTAGAAGTTCATATATATTCAAATAATAACGCTGTACTCTGACATGGAGCTTCCGATTTCGTTAAACAATCAAAATACAAAAAGGAAATTCTTCAATGTAAGCGAACAAGAATTTAATTTAAAATGAATTTGCATTTCCCGAAGTTTTGTTGAAAATTTATTTTTATTTACATGAGGGGGGAAAAAAACATTCGGAGAAAAATTTCGGTACGATAGCATTTTATTTTGTTCGATGCTGCTCAGAACTTCTTTAAATATTTCTGAAAGTTTTTTCGTCTTGCATCTTTCGTTTTCCTTTTTTTTCCAGTTTAAATACAGTTAGATGCCTGGAAAAGTTTCGTCACAACATACTTGTTGATGGGATCGAACAAGTTTAATCCTTTCTTCCTTGAATCTGACTATAGATATTATCACCATGCTCAAACTACAAAACTGCTATAAGTTTCTGCGGCAGAAACGTGATTCTGGCTATATTTACTTTCTGAAACTTCAGATCTAAATTTTTTTTTTTACCCTACTAGAAGTGGGGGGGGGGGAAACACGCAAGAAATTTTCTTTATTCGATCTTTTTTAAAAAAGTGATTTAACTTTTTTTTAAAATCATCATGATCGTGCATCAGATTATAGCTTCTTAACACTCTTAAATTTATATCTAATTTTACTACATTTACTACCCTCCAAATTGACCGGTTTTAGATAATTATGGCTTAGTTTATGTAAATTAAAGAATATAATTTGGAAAAAGCATTTAATATAATATTCATTAATTATTAATAAAACCAAGACATACAGTTTGTATTTGCATTTATAGGATATCCACTTAGATCTTTTACTTCTAATCTGAATCATAATCGGAATAAAATAATCCAATATACAGCTTCCGAGCACCTCGGATCAATCAATGTAATTTCATATGTAAAATTCAATTCAAATTTTCCAGGAAATATCTGAAAGCGATGTATAAATGAATGTAAATAAGTATTGATTTCAATTATTGAATAGATGACTCATAAAATATTATAAAGTTTGAAATCGTTAAAGCTATTGTGACGAGTCTTGATATAAATTGGTATGGTTCATACTTATTATGGAAGTTAAAATGGCTTAGTGGAAATGGAATAGGAATATGTAATTGTTCTTATATTTTTTAAAAAGTCGCCATGAAGTTCTAGAACAATACATAAATTATACCATTTTTTTAAACATGGAATTTGTTGACGACCATGCTTTGTTGTCACCAAAATGACGGCGTTGCTAGTTCTAAAGATTAAATTTGTATAATTCATAACACTTCAAATATTTTGATAATAAAATCGCACGTTCTTTCAACGTAAGATCCCTTTAAACTAGAAGGAAGAAAAAAAAAGTTAAATACTGTATTCAAACCATATTTTAATATCCTAGCTTTTGTTTCAAGTATATTAAAACAAGTAATATCAATTTTTTTTAATTCTGTTTCTACTTAGGTCAACAATTTTTTTAAAAAATATTTAGTTACTTTTTATTAAATTATCAAAAAAATTGATTTTCGCAAGAACTGAACTCGCATTTTTCACTTTCACATGAAAAATATTGAAATCCTTGTGTTTTAACGATTGAGCTACCACCTGCTTCAGTTTTCGGTACAAACTGCTAAACCTCTATTTAAAGTATTAAAAAATAATTAAATTTAATTAATGAATTAATATTTGAAAATACTGTATTGATATCAAGTGTCATCCACTACAAGTTTTTTAAAAAATAATTTGAACTTGAATGGATGAATAAAAAGTATTTTATTAGCGATTGAAAATTTGAACAAGACGTATATATTGAGAGAGTGTGTGGATTAATAGTGGGAATTGAAAAGCCTGTTTTTAAGGGCAAATAACATATTGCTTTTATTTGGAATATTTCACCATTTAAAATCTTTTAGATATTAGTGTAACGATAATTCTTCGTCATCTTGGTAGGTTCTTGAGAAATACTTTGAACACTAATAAAGGCGTCATCATCGGTAATTACAAAAAATATCTTTAGCAGTTAAATGTCTGTCTTAAAGGATGGAAATTAATAACATATTCAATTGTAATACATCCATACTAAAATATTTTTCCGAAGTATATTGTTCTTTAGAAAAAAAAAAAAATGTGACTGATATTAGCATGTCTCCAAAAGCTGCTTGCTTTAATTCCAGTTTGAAATGAAATGAAATGGAATTTCAATTTCAGCGACAGCTTTTACAGGAAATAATTGAATACTCCATTCTTTTTTTAAGGAACTCGGATATTTTGTTGGAATGGCTAAGGTTTTCGTTCTATTAATTTCCTCTCTTTGCAATTAATCGTATCTTTATCGCAATCTACTATAGCATGAAATAAGTAGATTTGCTAAAAGTACGATTGAATGGCTGATTTGGATTGATCCAATTTTTTAAAACGTTTTTTTTTTTAGTGTATTTAATTTTCTACCATTCGTCTTCATCTGTCGAAGGTTTCCAGAATTTCAATTTAAGCATTTCGAAATTTTTTCGTTACGCGAGTCATTTTTCTTGCTCACCTTTTTAAAAAAATATATTTCGAAACCTGCATTTAATTATTTTTCAGAGAAAAAGAAAAAGAGCACCAGTTTTCTGGAAGCGGTATTCGGAAAGAACCAACAAAATAAACCTTTTTGAAGCATTTGCTTTAATCGCCTTTTTATCAAACGATTATTTTTTCAATTTTATTTTTGCATCGTTTGTCATTTGTGCATTATTTTATCCGGAATGAATGTCAACAGTTTCTTGTGAAATGGCAACATATAACTTTTATTTTTTTAGTGATAATTTCAGGGAAGCTTTAAATTTTGGCAGTTTTCCAGTTCTTGCAAATCTACTTGGATATTGTAGAGAAATAAAATTACAAAAAAAAAATATCCTTTTGGAATTTCGTTCAAAAATATGTTTAAAAGAATGTCTGAAGAATTCTAGCGTAAAAGTCTCCAAACAGGAATTTTCAATGTTGGCTCAGTTTTTTTCTGCTTTCGCTATTTCCTGCCGATTAAAATAGTTGGTTGCTTTGTTGAATGAGTTGCTAAATTTGTTTTTCTTAGGTAACAGGCTTGATGTAATGACAGTAGTTCAATGCAGCAACAGTATCTAATTACCTATCGCTTCTTCGCA
>JAPMOQ010028746.1:36541-50863 GCA_026543055.1 Argiope trifasciata | reverse complement strand
ATGGAGATTAAAACAAAATTGTAAAACTGATCATTTGATAGAAATGCTCCAAATAAATTGGAATTTTAATCGTGTTAGTAACGTGTTTTTAATTTTTTTTTTAAATTCACGTTTGATTGATTTTTTTTTTTTTTTTTTGCTATATTTATTTATTGTAGTTTCATGTTATTATATAATTGTTTTCAGTATCTCACGCTTTTATGATTTTGACCTCCATATTTTCCGATATTTTTTAGAGCCTTGATAAATGCGTATGATCATTTTTTAATTATTATTTCTTTCTTTTTATCTTTTAATTTGCAATTCATAATTATATTTTTGAATTTTGTCTGTTTTTTCAGAACAAAGTGCCGCCACCTAAACTTGAATCAAAACTTAATCGAAATTAATCGATTAACCGATAGTTAAGTTCTAAAAATATTAAAATAATGAGTCATTAAAAACGCATAAATATACAAAATTTTATTCTTTTCTGATATGCGAGATTTCTGAAAAACTCATTACAAAATTCCATCATTTGGAACAGGAAACAAATCAAGCGTTAAAAAAAAAAATCCATTCTTTTGTAGAATTTTGAAAATAAAAATTTTCTATTCGAAAAGATCCGCGAAATTTTTTTATCTTTTTCCGTCTTTGTTGTGAAACAATAAGCGAATTAGTTTTTCTTTAGAAGTACGGATCAATTAATTTGTGGGACAACTATCATAAACAATGAATTGCTCATCAGTTGCGTCATCGCTCATTGTTTCCGTCTTCTAAAATACCGATTGAGGAAATGCTGCATTCAAGGTAAATTTGCTTACTTTATTCAAATAAACTGATTCTGGGCTACAGAGCTCAGTGTGTGTTAAGCTTAGAGTATATCCGCTTAGTATGTTTGCATTAAAACTAAGCAAATAATTAAGAAATGTTTTATCCGATATTTGTATAATGACAGTGATAGTTTAATTTTCTACTCAGAGAAGGTTGTGATGGTTCGAAGTTGCCGCATTTTTCAATCGTAGCGGTCACACCATGCAGCGAATTATCTTTTCAGCTTTAATAACGATTTTATAGCATAAATATATTTTCTATATTGAATCCATTTTAATCACATTTTCTAAAATTAAATATGAGAATTCTGGACGAATATTAAACGAATCACGAGATACTATAAATAATTCCTTTCATTGTCATTCTGAAAGAACACCAAGTTTTACAATTGTAAAAGAATAAACAAATCTAATACATAAAAATGCATATTTGTTCGTTCGTATTTTATATACTGTCGTACCGTTTATCCTATTTCGATAAAACATTGCCAAATTATTGATTGACTGCACTTAATATTATTTTTTTTGCGGCAGCAACGCACCGGTTTGTTGAACAACAAGTACCACCACCACAGCCATTGCTCTTTACCAACTTCACATCTATTGATAAACGAAAAAACCTAAGAAAAAATTAAAAGAAAGCCCAGTTCGATGGGTTAATTTTAAAGCATTTTATCCCACATTAAATACTCCTATCCGTGATAGGTATTTAAAGAAACATAATTTGAAAAGGTTGCAATAATTTTTTAACATTGTTTTTTCACTTGCATCTTGGACTTTTTAATGTTTTAAAACATTTTTTACCTTATTCTCATTTCAATTGGATTTATTGGGATTTGACTTCATGTCATTTATGATTAATCTTTACTTTATATAGATTTTAAAATGCGTTCCGGTTTTACCATTTGATTGGCGCAGGGTAGCCAAGTCTGGTTCTTGCGGCACTTAACCCCAACTAACCAACGCACCAGTTACCAGCTAGTATAATATAAAAAACTTGCTTTTCTCATATATAAATTCGACTATTTCCTGAATTTTGCGCCCATCTGGTAATGACGTTCAGATGTTTGCCTTACTTGCCTCCACCCTCTTGTCACGGCACTGTCCAGATGTCAACGGTAGAACCGCAATGGATGATAAGTGCATTCAATTTGGTCCTTTTCAAAGTTTTCAAATAAAGTGAAAATCGATTTAGGAATAAGTCAATTACAAATTTTCAATTTCTTTCATGTCTTCAGTTCAAACGGCAGTTTTCTTTGACAAACAAGTCGAAAAATGGGCAAACAACAAAGCCTCACCACTAGTGGTACCTTTAGACAGTCGTCAAGGAACACCTGACTGTAATGACAAGTTGTCCAACTATTCAATAAATTATGCTTGAAATTTTTTTCTAGATGGATCTCACGAGGTTTTTAGACTCAAAACACTTGCATTGTTTAACGAGGATATATAATATTTTATGATTTGCATAACATCTAGGCTATTACTATTATGGATGATTTATGTTCTATTTTAACTCTTTGACTTCTAATTGAAGCGCTTTACTTAAGCGGCTGGTTGTAGCGATCGCTGGGAATATAAGATTTTTTCGCAGAATGTGGATCTTGTGGGCCACGTATTAACATATTATAATAAAGTACACAATCCTATTACTATTAAGGTGGGCTCACACGAGGCTTATTATTGCAAGCAATCGTTGCCTCTCTGCTGTTGTCTCGGCATTGTCCTCGTGTGAACAGTTGAGACAACGTTTGTCCCGAAGGGGCAATTATTTGTCATTGTCCCGTTGTGGTCACGGGATTTTGAGGAAGTAGGCGGGATTTTCTATTGCGGGCAATAATAGGCCTCGTGTGAACCCACTTTTACTCCAAAGTGGATCCGAATATTCTTTATTTTCAAAACATATTGATTAATCACCAATAGTAGAGTTTTAAAACGTCACAATTGATAATTATCATTATGTATTTGTATATTGATTACTGAAAAAATGAACCTACAGCATAAATATTCTGTATATAAACATAAAGTTTCTTGGACGAAAGAATAAAAATAATAAAATTAATAGTTCATTTCCTCATGGTTAATCTTAAAAAAAATAATATAATTTTTTTTTCAATTCAATTCCTAAGGTCAACAAAGAAAGAAAATTATTTTAGTTAGTTTTCTATTAAATAATTATCTATGAAATTTTTAAGTAACTAAAAATTATTGATTTCCGTTTGAATTGAACTCGCATTCTTCATCTTCACATGAAAAATACTGAAATCCTCGCATTTTACCGAGTGAGCTACTGCCTGTTGATTTCAATTTCCATTACTAATAGCTAAGACTTTAAAGTATAAAATTAATGAAAATTAATTAATGAATTAATATTTGAAAAGTCTGTATTAACATCGTGTCATCCTCTACAAGTTTTAAAAAATGTATTTGAACATGAGTGGATGAATAAAAAATATTTTATTAACGATTGAAAATTTGAACAAGATATATATATACTATAGGGAGAGTGTGAACTAATAGTAGGAATTGAACAACCAATACATAATTTGATGTCGCATTTTGTACATTCGTATGGAGTATTCCTCCTTGTTTTATTTTCCTGCATAAAACCCATATTCTTCTCAAGTTGCATCTTGCGTTTAAAATATTCGAAGGAAAAAGTCTGTCCGTCAGAAGAAATGGTAGCCGGAACCAAATCAAATAAGCGCGGTTTCATTTTATCTCGTTGCCAAGCAACGAGGTATGAAATTTCTGCGTGTGTTGGACGTATACGATATAAATAATTTCCGAACTTACATATGAGACAGCAGTCAACAGTCAAAATCTTTGCCGGACGCAGATATGCGCTCCTAGCAGTCAAGACTAATATCGCTCTTCCAAAGTAAAATATTTGGAATTTTCACAAATACCCCGATTCTGAGTTTGAAAACTTAAAATCCGGAATTCCAGCTACATCCAGGTCATAGTCGGCTTTATAGTAGCTATAGAATTTAATCCAGGATCTTAATAGCAGTGGTGAATACCTGTCTAGGGCCGTTCTACTGATAGAGGTCAAAGGCAGGTCGATTAAAATTATCCTAGTTGTCAAATTTTTGAAAAATTGAATAATTTAAGCAATCAAATATTTTAATAGTTCAATAAATTAATGTATATGAATTACTTATTGTTTATTGAGTTATTAACTATTAATTGTTAATTAATTTAACTAATTTAATTGTAACTGTTTTTTAATTATTCAGTAAATTAATGTATATGAATTATTTATTGTTTATTGAGTTATTAACTATTCATGTAGTTTTTTTATATTTTTAGACGTAGTTTTTATATAGAGATAATAAACTTATTAAATAAGTTTATATAATTTATAATTATTTGTTAATGAGGAAATTCTTAGCTTATAATTATCCTAATGTTTAAGTTATTACTTTTAGTCGCATTTTTTTCGTGATATGCGTTTGAAAAAAATAAAAACGCGTGCATTCACAAAATTATTGAAATAAAATATTGAACTTAAAGGGATCTTTAATGTGTTGATTAAATTCAATAAATATTTATCTGCGAAACTGAATTGACCGTTTATTAAAAGAGGAGCATCATTATGTACATTATCTTCGGTCCGGAAATCTCTGAATATATCACGACTTTTTTTTTTGTCGTGTCCGTGTTTCCACGGAAAAGGGGGTGCAGTAGCTTCTGAGGGTAAAGACCCCTGAGCACTCAGAGGGCAGAAGTCTGACTTGTAGCTCAAATGAAGATTACACACACACATTCGCTAGCACAACCCCTTTTTACAGGGGGGGGGACACATTCACACGCCTCACAGACAGAACACAGAGTAACAACCATGCCCGAACCGGGACTCGAACCCGGGACGCCCAGAATATCACGACTGAGTTCTATAATTAAGGTATCCGAACATGTTCGGAGCACTTTTTGAGAAAAACATAGTATAGACATACTTAAACCTTATTTCTGAGTTTAAGACTATTCGAAATTAGTAATAGGATGTCAATATTTAAAATAAATATTAACCTTTTTTGGAAATTGGCATTTAATTGCATAAATTTAAGTCAAATCTTGTATAAGTTCAAATTTGCTACACCAAAAACTATAATTCTCATCCTAACAAAACTTGTGCCAAAATAAACTACATAGTTTTGTCTAGGGAATGAACCACAATCGTGTGGTTCAAATAATAAATAAAAAATTTGCAACCAGTCGGAAGATTTATCATGTAATTTTTAGTAAATTTATGTGATTATTATTCAAACAATAGGCTGTGAATTAAAAAATATTCAATAGATCTAAATTCTTTTAGTTCATTCCCTAGAAAATGGTATAAAGACAAAGTCCATCAAATTTCATAATTATATGATAATCATATTTTGTGTTATTTGATTTGGAATGAGTAAAAATCGGTTTTGAGAAAAATGTATTTAAAGTATGCTTTGACTTGTTTCGAAAATAAATTATGGGCGTACATACTTAAAGTCCCCATATTTATAGCTTATAACTTCTTGCTACTAATTTTTTAATAATTTTCCTTTTTTTTTAATCATTAAAATTGTTATGCAAATGATAATAGAAATGCAATTCCAGTAGATATTGCTTTGATATTATTGCTTTTATTTAATAGATTATTAATAAATTAATTTTCCGGGAGAATTCAACTTTAAAAAAATTCATGCATATTAATTTTTCGGAGCAATTAACAAGTCCTCTTATTCGACAAATATGTATGCATCGAATTACTTTTCGGAGCGCTAAGGATTAATATTATTCAATATTGACTAGTTCTCTGCCATGACTTACGCTTACGAGTCACACCATCTAATTAGATGACCGTTCTCTTCTAACTCTTTATTATAGTAGAGAAAATAGTGTCTAATTAAATAATTGGTGCGAATCGACTATTGTCCATAGCAGTTAATTTCGAATGATTTATAAAATTGTTTTACAAAAAGATAAATTATACTTGTTCTTACATATTAAAAATGCAACTTTACAAAGATTATCTTTCTAAATTTGCGCGTCATCTAATCAGAACAAATATAATAATGCATCATAACGGAGATTATCATTCTGATTTTAATTGAGCGTCATCTAATCAGAACAAGTATAATTATATTAATGAGTATAAGGGAATTGTGACAAAGAATTAAACAAGAATACGATTATATTACAAAATTTTTTCCTCTCGATTAAAAACTGGCCACAAGTTTGCCCCGCATCGAAAAGGTCAGACTGAAGAGAAGTTGTTCAATATTTCAAGGTCAACATGGTTGGGTAGAGAGCAAAACACGTATGGTGACTTCACGTGAAACCGAAATATTAGCGTTGTGTCCGGAAACGTGGTTTGACCGCTGAAGGTATTGAAAGTGGCGTACGTTTTCTCTTCTGTAGTTCAGTGATCTGTGGTGAGACAAGTGAGATCAACGGAAAGTTTCGGACCTCTCTTTGTTCTCTACATCATTCTAAAAGCATCTTATCTCTCTCCCCTCCCCCTCCTGCAAGGACTTTTTTTTATTATTAACGGGATTTTCCTTGTCTCAGGATTGCCTTTACTTCATTCCAAGTTTTTTTTAAAAATCTCAAATGACCTCACAAAGGTTTTGATGGAATTTGCTTCTTTTAAATACTTGAATACTTGTCAGCAAATTAAGGGAATGGGTTTGTTTTCATGTTTTATCCAACTTGGTTTATTTCTTGTTTGAAAAAATGGGTTCTTATCGATTCTTTACTGACTTCCTGACCTGCTAGATCTTTAAAGTTTTGCATACCTGTTGTTCTTAGTGATAATATACATTTATAGTTTTTAAAATTAAATTATTAATCCTAGAATGCACGATTTTTAGGGTGTTTTTTTTTTGACAAATAAAATGTGTTTTGAATAATTGCATGTAATTTTAAGGAAATTATTTTTTAATTTCAATTTCCCCCTGAAATTAAAAAAAAATAATATATGCTAACTGACTACATTATTAAACAGATAATATCAGAGTGTCACAAATCACAAAACAATTTTGCAATTAAAAAAAAGTATCTGTTTATCAATATATTTTTACAAAGCAAAATAAATGAATAATAGTTATCTCGTCTTCCAGATACTTCCAATTATGGGTTTCTGTGGGCTAAAATTTGTCTTTTTTGCCTAGTTTAGATATTTTGCACTTCCTAATACATATCTGAATACCTTTACTTTTTTTCAAACTGCCAGAAGAGACTAATTTTAACCCATAGAAACCTGTAATTAGAAGTATCTGGAAGACGAGATATCTCGTCGGTAGCATTGAAAGTGTTAAACTATTTATATAACACTATCTTGGTATTTTTCCAAGTTTCCATCTTAGTATCTCTATTGGCATATATCGGTCTTTTCTACAAATAATTATAAATAACCATTTAAAAATGGATTCTCGTTTTTTTACTTTGGAACCATCATGTGATGTATATATAAATGGCAAACCTGTATACACCGCTCTTTGAAAGGCTAATTTATAGATTAATTTAATTTTGTTATCATAGTGTGGCAACAAATTGGAAAAAAAAACTTTATCACGATTTCATACTTTTTGAAATAATGAATTTCAAATAAGATTAAACAATAGAAAGTAATTAAAGAACTTTACTTTTTACTGCCTTAATTAAGGTGCCTTTTCAAAAATCATTTTAATTAAATTTATGAAATTAGATAGTGATGAACTCTGACGTATCTTCTTGTTCCTTCAGAGTCTGCAAAAATCGATCAAATTTGCGAGATAAATAATTATGTGTGAAAATAATAGAGTAGGAGGAAACCAATGAAAGTTTCCAAAAAGAGCGAAACAATACAGTGCCTTGTCTGTTAATTTAAAATAAAATTTAGAACGTGTGGCACGTATTTTCACTTTTTTAACTTGATCACAAATAATTTGTATAGAGGTTTTTAGAAGAAAATATTCTATGGAAGCCTTATTAGTGTCTTTGTAATTTATTCATCCTTAAAATTAAATTTTTTTTAAGAGCTCTATCATGGTAGTTGCGCAATTACTAACTAATAATTTTTGTATATGCTAATGTCTTATTACTTTGATCAGATGAAATCTAATTTTGAAGAACACTGAGGAATAGCTGTTAGGCATTCATGACATTTGAGTCAGGATTAGATAACAAATTTGGATTAGTTACATTAATATTCTGTTTGAAAGTGATACTAGGGATACTAATTTCTATTGGTAATACTAATTTCTGCGAATAAATTACATTCTGAAACTTGGAATATCATTAAATTAGGTTGTTAATTTCATTGGCCGTCTCGTGGAAGGTTCACCAATTAAGAGGCATAGCTAACCCGAGGCTGATTGGGATTGCTTCGAATGAGTGAATATATTACAAAATTACACAATTATATGAATTTCAGTTCCAGAAAAGTATATCTTTTATTAAAATATGTGTCAAAAATACTTTACAAAATGGACTTAAGACAATTACATAAAAATTTAAATTTCATACTATTTTCAATTCTATATTCTTTTCTAACTAATGAATACTAATTAGGGACGGACCTCATAATGTTGAACCCCATTTGCATTCCGCCGTGGCCTGGTGGTGAGGTCCCGACTTTTGGAACCAGAGAGTTTCAAGTTCAGGACCCGATTCCGTCGAAGAACTGCCGTGTAAGTGGATCTGGTGCATGTTAAATCCGTCGGGGCCAAACGTCCTCGCTGGTATGGTGCAGAAGTTTGGAGAGGGGTTTGCCAGCTCAGGTGTTGTCCTCGTCGTCTGATCGTGGCTCAAAATTAAAATACCCTGCCCAAAATAGTGTCATTATTGCTTTAAAACGGGACGTTAATATTACTAAAATTGAACTCCACTCACATGGCACGTAACCCTCACCAAACTTCCACGCTGAGCCTGCGAAAAGACATTTGGTTCACGACATCAGATTTAAACACGACTTGAATCTTTAGAGGAATCGGGTGTTGGACTTGGAGCCCTCCGGCCGAGGTCGAAATCTTACCAATAGGGTAACCACGGTCTTGTCAGATGACAAGGATGGACTCTTTTCTTCATGCCACTCACTCTATCAAGAAAATTATTAATTGGTGACGCGAAGTCTAATGTACAATAGGTAAACATACATAATATTTGATAGATATGGTTTCGAATTAAGGCAAATTTTCCATTTAATAAATGCTAAAACTTTGTTTTAGAAACCTTTAGCTGAAACTTGAGGATTGTAAAATGTGTTCATCTAGTTCAGTGATATTTTATCACTTTTGTCTCTCCATGAGTTAACTCGTGTTTATGCTCAATTGTTGTGACCTTTCACTTGTCAACTCATGTTTCTATGCCTAAATGTTGTGACCACTCATTAGTCAATTGACGTTTTTATGTCCAAATGTTGTGACCACTCATTAGCCAATTGACGTTTTTATGCCCAAATGTTGTGACCACTCACTGGTCAACTCGTATTTTTCATAACTTTCAACCTCATTTACGGAAGTCAGCGTCGTCAGGTAATGTCTGCGTCAAACTGCCTGCCAGCAGTATGTTAAGGTGAAATAATATTTTCGAACAGCTTCTTTTTAAACAAAAGAAAGTAATTTTTGGATCATCCAAACGTTTTCAGAATTTCGAAAAACTAAAATTGCAGACAACTGATTGTGTAGTTTTTAGCAGTGATGTAAATAGTATTGCGTTTTATGACAGCATTCTGTATAAACTCTAATTTCTAATGTCTCCAGTCTGTAGTACATCAAAATATGTGTCATTCTTCAAAGGGAGAATGTCATCAAAGTTTCACTGTCATATCATGATGTGATGTCGTAAACATGGGTAATACTTTCCATTTTTGAGCAGAAATAAATCACAATAACTGTCGACATTCCAAATCATTTCCATGATCGTCATCAGACCGCTGTTTAAACTTACAAAGTTCGTACCAAAGAAGCCCTTTTGTTGCTTAAAAGCGGACTTTAATGCAGTAGACTCCGTCTAATGCGACACATATGTCACTGGACGCTTATTGAATTATAATGTCCGGATCATAGAAATTATATATGATATTGAAGTTATACAATGGTACATTACATGTGGGGAACGAAGTTAACAAATATGTTAAGGAGAATAAGAACATTCAGTTGTTCAGTTTGTTGGTTAGTATCAAATGAACAGTTGTGTAAATAGCATTGCGTTTTGTGACAACATTCTGCATTAACTGTAATTAATTTATGCCACCACTCTGTAGTACATAAAAATATATCTGTGACTCTTCAAAGGGCGAATGTCGCCAAAGTTTTATCGTCATATCATGATGTGATGCTGTAAAAATGGGCAATACTTTCCGTTTTTAACCAGAAAAAAAATCCCATTAACTATTGAAATTCTGAATCATTGCCAATATCGTCGTTTGACCGTTGCCCAAGCTTGCAAAGTCCATCCCAAAATAGCCATTTTGCTGCTTTTAAAGCCCGATTCCGAGTGTATGTTGCCTTTACGGATATGGTAGTAAATCAGCCACCGGATTCAATGTAAGACCACCCCCGCCTATGAACGTTTGCTGGGATGTTCTCGCATATTGTGGATAAAAGGAACAGACACCAAATAACTCCGAAAAAACACTAGAGTGGGGAAATGTGCCTATCTCAAGACGCGCACGGGCCGTTGGAACGGGGCTTAAGTGGAATGTTAATACAGTAAACTGTTTAATCCTGCACTTATGGGACCCGGATACTTATCAGATTATAGAGTATGTGTGGAATGTAAAAAATATATTTATACACTGAGGTATACAATGGTAAATTCTTCTGCAAGTGGGAAACGAGGCTACGAAGATGTTAAGGGGGTGGTCTATGTTTCAACGTGAAGCTGACAAATCAACTGTTGAAAAACAAATCAATTACTGAAATGGCTAGAAGTTTGAACTTCAAAGAATGGTTCATCACCAAGTACCATATTCCAACAGGTACGTCAGAACACAATTCCCAAGAGTAGCACTATACATCCATATATTTATTTTCTGTTATTTTTGCGTTTGTTCATAGCATTTATTTATATTTGTATTGTGTGTGTGTGTTGCTATTCTCTTTTTTCCCCCTGCTATTCTCGTTTATAGTTTTTTTTAAAAATATTTATAATTTTTCAGAATCTTGTAATCACAAATAAACTATAAGTCTGTTTTTAATTAATTAGCTCTGATTTTCAGTTTATGTTTGATATTTAACTTAATAAGCAAAATCTATTTCCCATTTGAACTTCAAAAAGCTCATTTTTTTTTTCAGCTTTCTTTTATCTAATTTAATAATCCCTAACCATATTTCAATCAATCAATGTCAGAAGTCGAACAATAGTCACAGGGGTGGATAGAATAGGAACGTTTTTCCATGTCTCTCCCACTTCATGCTCATTACATTGTTTAAATAACCAGAGGGTTATAGTTGTAGGGGTATAAAGCGGTGTTGTGTGTATAACTGTATTAAACCAATTCATTGCATTTGGCTCTGCCAATATTTTATGCGCAGTATTTTAAAATTTGTTCGAGTAGTGATCTTTCCAACATATTTAATCCAGTCTATGTGACATCATTAGAAAATTGCACCGTCAAATTTCCACCATTACATCACAAATTTCGCAAAACTCGGAAATATTTTCCATTTCTAATCAGAATTAAATAATATCAGTAGTAGAAATTCCTTATCAAGTATTTTTATTGCTCGATAGCAAACAGCTGTCTTTCTTCACGTTCTTCAAGAACTTTCTAATACTCATATGATTTTTCCTGTGACAGGAGAGAAAATGAAACTTTTTATATTTTTTTTATAACGATAGTGATACTTATCTTGGAACCTATGCTATGCTAGATTTCTTTTTTTTTTTTTTAACAGATGTAGGTGTAGGGCGTTATAAATTCTGAAGCAAATTGAACGATAAGAGATTGTTCGTTGGCTCAATTTAAAAACAGCAATAGTCGGATGCATATGCAGAGGTAGAGAAAATTCTTGACTGAGATACAGCTTTACATATGTCAGAATGAAATATGTTTTATTTTCTGTTGATCGTAATGGGAGAAACTATGATCATCTGTTTCGGTTGTGCTGTTATTTTTGGATTTTTATCTCGTGTTTTTGATGAATCTCTCGTGCAACCGATTGACTCATTCTTCTTATGACGTATTTGCGTTCGCGAATCCTTTTCGTGTATTGATTCTAATAAAAACTGCTTCAAGTTTAAGAACTGTTTGTTGTGGAATCAGTACATTTATAATGATTAATGCAAAGGGTAGGATCTCGAAAGCTATTTAGATTCTTATATTGATCGAAATTTGCAAAACATAATACATCAAAACACCATGTATGTCTCAAGTGATTTGATTACTGTTAACTGTTTTCGACGAGTATGCTCGTCATGGAAAATAGTACAACATTTTGCGTTATGATGAGTTTATTCGTCAGGAGTAATACGTAATGACAATTTGATTTACAATTTTATTAAAAACAAAAACATATTCGTAAATTTCAAAATGTTTAAAATATATTGAGAACGAATCGCAATCAAAAGAACAAATAAAAGATAATGCGTTGTATCATTCTTTGCTCAATACCATTCTCTATTAGCAAATTAAAATAAGAAATATTTTATTTCTTTTCGTTCATATACAAAAATGCATGTTTAATTTAAATAAACAATTGTGATTAATGAAATAAAAATAAATCATTTCATTTACATAATTTGATATTACAAATACTTTGTCTGACAAGTATTCTCGTCACCGGTAAATTTTTGCGACACAATTCAGATATGCGTTTTCCGAAGAAGGCGAAATAATTAACTGGTTAAATGAGGCATTAATGAAAAAATGTGTATTCAAAATTTTAATAACTGATTAAACCCAGTTTAAAGCTATTAATGTAAAATCGTATAAAAATTATAGTTTAAAATGTATGTTTAGTAATATTAAAAACTGATTAAATTTAATAAAAATTCCTAAAATTGAGTGAATCTTTACTTTTATTCCATATCTTTAGAATTGATTATTTATATTTTTATGATTAATGCACTGCAGTTAGGCCTTAGGTTAAAAAAATCTTTAATCATCGTCTGATTGGCGAATTGTCTACGAATATTAGCACGTTGACTGCCAACTACGAATAAACTCGTGGATTGCGTTCTTTTCTAGGACGCCAATTACGAGTTATCTCGTACTGTGTTTACTTGCCATTTTTGTGCATCTACGAATAAACTCGTAGTATATCAGTGCAAATATCGATAGATGGCTTCTGGGAAAAGAACAAAAAATCAATGCTGGCTTGCATAAACAGAAAATTTATTAAAAAAACGAACAAAAAAATATATAAATTAGTTCAAATTAGTTAGTATCATTTTAGGCCAGATTTCTGAAAATTGTTGCGGCATTCAACATGTTAAAGGGGCCGCTGTGGCATGGTGATAAGATGTCGGCTTCGTAACCGGAGGGTTTCAGGCTTAAGATCCGATTGCATCAAAGAACCATCGTCTAGTCAGATACATGTTAAATCCGTCGAGACCAAATGTCCTTCCACTGGTATGATGAGGAAGTTAGGAGAGGGATTTGCCAGCTCAGATGTCGTCCTCGTCATCTGATCATGGTTTGAAGTTACGACGCCCAACCCAAAATAGCCCTAGGGTTGCTTTAAAACGGGACTTTTAACATAACTGAACTGCGAATATTAAATACAGCCTTGTGAATCCGGTTAAGTTCATTCGATATTTTTTCAGTGATATGCTGACAAACAAAACGAAATCGAAGTATTTCAACGGAATCTAATGCGTCTTAATGGGGATTAGAATAAATCTTCATCATCGCTTAAATAAGCATCAGATTACATTATTTCTATAAATATTTCGTTTGAGAATTATTCTAAAGATTCTTCTGAATGATATCGGTTTGACATTTTACATATTCCTCGAAAGGGGATCACAAAGTGAGAGTGGAAAATACAATTGAAGTTTAACATCCTTTGTATTATATAAACAATATTAGCTTTACATTGTTTACGAATGAATTGGGACGGTTATGAAACGATGCATAATTGAGGAATGTATAAATGGTCATTTGCTGTATGTAATCATTGCAATGTTTACGAATCTGTCTGGACACTTACGAGACGGCGTGAAATTGAGAAACGTTTAAACGGTGTTTTTACTGTATATAGTGTAATTTGAAATGAAAATTAATGCTGTAGAACTTGGATGATTCGGAGCTGACAGGGCTGCAGTCAAAATTCTTACTATGGAAAACTGTATCTAAAAATAACGTACCAAAGTAACTTTTAAGCTAAAAATAATTCGTATGATTTATTTTTCCATATTTAAGTTTTGTTGAATAGTACATCATAAATAAGCAGTAAACTTTACGAAGAATTTTTACGACTTTAAAAAAATTTGATTAATAAGCATTAAAAATAATCATGCTTCAAAGCGTTTTATTAAGAGGAATATTTTTTATTGAATATAATGTCCTTGTGAAATAAAGCATTCTGGACATAAGACA
>JAPMOQ010028746.1:0-28845 GCA_026543055.1 Argiope trifasciata | reverse complement strand
GTGTTAATATAATGCTAGTACATTTGCTCCAAAGCATTTAGTAAAATTCCTTCTTCCTGATACTTTTAGCACGTTCCCTGCCGCGTGGGGCGCATGCACCCCACGCTGAACTTTCCGTTCAAGCCATTTGATATTATCATTGTAAAATGAAGAATTTTTTGAAAATTCATTATGCAGTCAATTATGGGCATCTTAATACTACTGCTGATGCTTTCATTTAATCGTGTTGTGTATACGCCCGACGCGGCGTGATGGGCAAATTTTTTTCCGTTACTTGTTTTCTGCATTCCTCGCATTTCGATCAGTTATTTTTTCGCTTTTTATTGTGGTTATTGCGAATTATAATGAAGGGAAGTCTTTTGTTTATATCTCCAATCAAATGGCTTCATATTGCAGTCCTCTACGAAAATCGGTAAAGTGGAATAAAAAAACTGCATTTAAACTTTGCCTGAACACAGTTGTCGTAATTTCATGGATTATATATAACAGTCTTACAAACCGAAAAATAACAAGCATCAAATTCCGAAAAAAATGAGCAATGGATCTGATCCCACTTTAATTCGATAAGAAGGCGCTGTAAAATTTGTTACGAAAGGAATGTTAAAAATTTGCGTTCCCAATTGGCAAGAAACTGTACTGTAAAAGTTGCAACATTTTGCGATAGTTGTGTGGATAAATCACACTTATGTTTGCCATGTTTTAACAAAGTTCATCGTAACATCCCTTTGTCATTGCATACAAACTTGAATTTAACTAAAATGTTATATTTTAAACTGATACACGCATGATAAAATTATATATATATAATATAAAATATGTGTGTGTGAGAGAATGCAACTTGTTTGACATAGTAATATTCAGCCAGGTATTTGTTAAACTAATTCCTAGAAAAATACATTTATTGGGTATGTTGTGTTATGTATATTAAACTATGCAACCTTTCCTTGATAATTATGATTTTTACGCTATTTTAAATATTGTAAGGCATACGCCAGAAACAAAATAATACAAATGTAAAGCGTGGGGAGCATACGCCCCATGCGGTCTGCACGGGAAGTCTTCAAAAAATGGTCTGGCAGGGAACGTGTTAAATCAATATTCGAATTTAAAATTTTTATTTTTAAAAAATGTTTAGGTTTAGTCATTTTTATTCGTTTGTACTTTGGAACATTTCACTGCTTTGATATCGATTGCTTATTAGAGTATGCTGTTTAAAATATTGGTTAAACCAAAATCAAACAAGCATCAAGATCGCATCGGGAGCTGTTTTAAAGCGTTGAGGTGACATATTTGATTAAAAGCGCAAGTTAACACTGAACAGCACTATTGCTACATTCCTTAAAAAGCGAAAAGCATGCTTTTAAATAAAATATTTTTATCTTTAGTAGATATGCCTTTTTAAACGATATCGATAGCTATAAAAATTAGTTATTTTCTTCTCAAATAAAATCTTTCATTATACTGCCATCAATGTCAAATATTCTGTCATCGCTTTACAAAAAGATGGCTGTTATTACTTTCTCTAGCAGAGATGTATATCTATACTTGTAGCTCTCCCAAACTCGCAGTTTATCTTTGATCACATTCTGATTAAGTTTATCCAAAGTGATTTTCTACATTTCTTGATATCAAGTGAAATCATAGCGTGACAGTCATACGAAAATGTTTGTTTAAAGGAATGTATTGAATTCATAGATACAACAACTATTTTTAGATTTTTGATCAAATAAAAATTTTGTGGAAAAACTCAGTGCAAGTCTCACTAGAATGCATGACTCTGCCCGTTTCTTGAAAAATTAATGTATATTTCGTTGCTGAAACGGTATGAGAAATCTGTTATGTTGGTTGCAATTAAGTTGTTGTGACACGCCATGTTTGTTGCAATTTTGTGGCATGGCATGGTTGCAAATTAAATTTTGTGGCATGGTATGTTCGTTGCAAGTTAAGCTGTTGTTTTTGTGACATGATCGTTGCAAATTAAGATGCTGCTGTTGTGACATGATCGTTGCAAATTAAGCTGTTGTTGTTGTGGCATGTTCGTTGCAAATTAAGTTGTTACAGCTGCATGTTGGTTGCAAGTTAAGTTGCTGCTGCATGTTGGTTGCAAGTTAAGTTGCTGCTGCTGCTGCATGCTGGTTGCAAATTAAGTTGCTGCTGCTGCATGTTGGTTGCAATTAAACAGGTCGAGTTATACATGGTCTTTTTATTTTTTTTTATTTTTTTGTCACTATTATCATTTCATTTGTAAACTTTTAACTGAACTGCCTAAGCTTTTAACTGAACTATTTTCATACAAAAATCACTTTTAAAAAAAGCAAAATAACGACACAAATATTCATGCATTTGCATAAAATTTCGTTGATACCCTTTTATTTCGTACTTAGTTACCTGCGGGAATCGGTTTGTAATTTCAGAATTCTTTTTCTTCTGTGTTTTTCAGGCGGTACGAAGCTTTTATTATTTTTAAGGGAAGTTGTGGTCTTAGCTACCAGCTCTTCAGTTAATGTTTTTCCTCTGGCTAGTTCTGAACGCTCAGTGGTTTTTCTCGTGACTTCAGACAATATTGCTTCATTGCATGAGAAGAGGATATGCGTTTTCCTCGAATTTGCAAACGCAACGCAACCTGTTTGCTCATTGAAAAAATTGGGTGATCAGCAGGTGCTTTTCTTATTGGATTTGTTTCTTTTAATGTAGGTGTCTTCTTCACAAAATGCCTCATTTCATTCATTCTCGGAAGTCTATTTAAAACTCATGAATTTTTGTTTATTGGATGGAAAAAAATGAAAATCGAAACCTGAAAGGCAAATCAATTTAACAAGTTCTTTTTTTTATTGGCTTTTGTTCCTTTTAAAATCGTAATTTATTTGTCTTCTTCTCAAAATACCTTGTTTTATTCATTCTAGAAATATCTTAATATTTTAAAATTTATATATGTAAATTTTTACTTATTAGATTTTTAAAAAAAATCAAACCTGAAAGGCAAAATCGGTTTAATTCAGATGCTTTCCTATACTTTCGGATTGAGTTGTACTTTCTTTCGACTTTTTCGGCCGTAGTTTTTACGGGAATACCATTTTATTAGCTAACCAGGCATATAAACTAAAAGAACTAAAATCTAGTGCTCTTTTAGATATCTATACTTATAATAAAGCTCAATGTGTGTGTGTGTGTTGGCGCTCTACAGGTCAGGCCGTTGGATCTACAGCTACCAAATTTGGTACATGTATACCTTGAAGGTTGGGAATGTGCACCTCGGAGCCCTTTTTTCGAATTTTTAATTAGAATTTGAATTAATTAAAATTTAAGCGAAATTTCGACGTCTTTCCGCTATAACTTCCGAAAATATTATTGCACAAACATGATTTTTATATCCATTTAAAGATTTTAAAAAAAAATTAACTTTCTAACGGTATCGGATTTTTTAATTTATAACGTAAGCTTCTATTTTTAACGAATTTTTAAAGAAATATTTTAACCATGTTTTTAGCACGTGACTGGATAAAATAAAAGAATGCCGGAAGTTCAAATAAAAAAAAAACTATCATCGCAAAATAAATCTAAAGAAATGATACTTTTAGCACGTGACTGGATAAAATAAAATAAACAAAAAATGCGATATTTTCGAAAAAAATAAATGCAAAGCAAAGGTTTCTATTATCGTTTGCAATATCTAAATCATTTTATTCAACAAATCTTTATTTATGGTAAACCTGGTTGAATTTAGACAGGATATGCATTGAAATCCCGACTTAATGGCATATTTCTATAATCGTTTACTATATCTGTATCATTAATTCAATATTTTTTTCTTCTTTTTCGCTTTCTTTAAAAAAACATATTTAATATTTTGGCAGCATCACGGAAAAAAACATTTTTAATTTCAGGCCAATCAATGCCCGGAATTGCTTCAAGGCTAATGAATATGTGACTTAATTGAAAATTTTAGAACGCATTACTCATGGCGAACCAGCTGGTCGCCAAAGGCGGCTAGTTTGAAATAAATACCTAATATAAGAATTGGAGATTTTCTTATCTATTAACATTTTTGAGAAATAATTTTTACAATTTGTACCTTTTCCTGAAAATAACTATTCACGGCGAAAAAGCTATTGTTAGTAATTTAATATAATTACTGATTTTATTTTATGATAATACCGCTTAAAAATCATTATAACGCAAATACACTATTAACCTGTTAACTGGGTAATTAACTTATATCTAATTCGTTTTACATTGGAATATTTTGTCATATCCAGTTAACAGGTTAAATGTTCATGATATTGTTGTATATATTTGCAGTGATGTAGCGGATTGGAGCAGGTGCACCTTTAAAGTGGGGGAAGGGGTACACTTCAAAGCCAACTGTTAATGCATTTTTTTTTTTAACAAGCTATGACGAGGTGACAAAAATATACAATACGCTGGTCACTTTTTATTCTTATTTTACTGTATTATATTTCAAGGAAATTTATCTTTACAAACTCTGTGTGACTATTTGTTATATGGATATTTTAATTGCAATGTGCTGTATAAACATTTTATTCTAATGTTTATGGCCATTTAGTAGGGGAAAAAATTTGGTTACACAAACAATCATTAGATGCTGTAGATGCCTTTTATTTGTGTGAATTTATCAAAGTGGCCACTGCAGAAATCGTGTTTTATTATGTGCAGGTGAATTTGAGGTTGAGGTTACGCATCCTTTCGTTGGCTTAGAGTTTTAATGAGCGTTACGCATGCGTTGTATCCTTGACCAGAATGGCTTTGCGTACGTCATGTATCTTCACAGTCACATTCACGCACACAATTAATATGGACATTCGCTTTCCCCTTTGCCGCATTTTTTTTTTTTTTTTTGTTTCACTTATTTCCGTGTGTTTTTCCACTGCAGCGTGTTTTGCTTTCTGTGGATTATTTTGTATGTGGGATACTCTTAATGAATTTCCGGATTAGTTTTATAAAAGGATTGCGAATTTAAAAAAATATTTTACATGTCTGTCTTCACGTAATAATTTCAAAGCTTTTTGCTAAAAAAAAAACTAAATGGGGTAAAAAATATATTTTGTACCTTTTTCATTTTCATTCATTTTGTATGTAGTGAATCGTCATTAAATACAATGTCATATGATAAGATGCATTGTCTTTGTTTTATGTTCATAATTTTTTTTAACCCTTTGCATTCGGATGGTGCCTCTCGCTCACCATTCAAGACGTTTTATTTATTTATTTTTCAATTTTGATTGTTAAAAATGCCTGCATAACGATAAAAAGATGCAGATTAACAAAGAAATTCAACTTGTAGCAGTTACATAACACTAATCTTCCTTTGGATACTAGATGGCGATGGTTGATAAAAATATCCCATATGCCGTCCCATAATGCATTGCAAGTGTAATTAAATGAAATGCGACACTATACTGATAAGCTGCGCGCGTGAATGTCTTGACTTTGTGTTTGTTCAATGTATGAATGTGGCTATTAAATAAATGTTCCTGAAAATATAGGTCCTGTTTGCTTTCTGCACAGGTCATAATCTATATTCCACCTCGAACTGAAAATAATTGCATATGTATTGGAACAATAAGCATTAATAAGCCATTGTATTAAGTGAATAATTATGAATCAGATTACTTTGCCTAGTTTAAAGGGTTAACCATTCCATTTTGCTTGCTCAATTTTGAAGAGTATAACCTAGCCTTTCTCTCGAAAGCTTAATTTTTTTTTTCTAAAATTCTTTCCTTAGAAATAACTCATGGGATGAATTGCTATCTCGGAATTTTTAGTCTTCCTTAATTTGTGACTTACTGTTGCATTCCTAGCTAATTATATTTTTGTTGAAAATGTAATCATACATTGTACTGTTTATAATACGATTCAGAAGACAATGTAAATGCCATCAACCAACTCTAAATAATCACTAGTTATATAAATGTGAAGAAAAGTTTTTATTTTAAATCAGTATGATTGCACTTAATTTTACCGTAAATTTGTTTCATGTTTCTTTTTTTTTTTTTATAGTTAAAAATGTGGAAGTAATTCTCTGAAGTTTTAAAACCGATGTTAATGATAAGTCGTAGCTAATAAAAATTTATTTTCATTTATTTAGGCTCTGGTGGCTCCCAGGATATGGATGAATTGCCGCCTGGAATTGGTCAATATGATGATTTCCACACCATTGACTGGCAGAGAGATATTGCGAGAGATCGCATGCGGCATCGGTATATTGTGAAAAAACGAGGAGATTCCATCTGCGATTTAATAAGAGGATTTCATGATGCATGGTCTGGATGGCTTTGTGTTCTTCTGGCTGGCTTGGCTGCTGGTATGGTTTTTAAAAAGTTTATCTCTAAAATTTCATTCTGATCAAAATTAGATGAGATAAGATTCGAAGTGCAGAGCATATAAAATATTTGGATATCTGCTGATCGCAATTTTTGCTGCAGGTGTTGTTTCTGGCATAATCGACATAGGTGCTGGTTGGATGAAAGACTTGAAAGAAGGCATTTGTCCTCAAGCATTTTGGTTAAACAGGGAGCAGTGTTGTTGGTCATCAAATGATACATTTTATGAAGGTGATAAATGTGCACAGGTATGAAAGCAATTCTAACCAATAAATTTGGATATATTTTGTTTTGCTATGTTTATTCTGTAACGTATTTTAATGACACTCTAATTTTTTCAGTGGCATACATGGCCTGAAGAATTTGGTTATACCAGTATTAACTTTGGTTCGACTGTTATTGAATTCATTATGTATGTGTTATGGAGTTTGCTGTTTGCATCTCTTGCAGTTTTATTAGTGAAAACGTTTGCTCCTTATGCCTGTGGATCGGGAATACCAGAGGTGAGCTTAAATTGTAGTTAAGCTCACTGTTTACCAAACATATATCCCTTCTTTTTTTAACTACCCCCTTCAATTTCTTATGTTTGTTGTGTCGATTAAGTTTTGAAAGATTTTTTCTTAAGTTTCGGCGAGTAATTCTCAGCAATTGCCTTTTTTTTTTTCAGTTTTATGTTAAATTTTTCCTTTCTTATAATAATTTAAAATTGATATATTTGTCTTAGCTCATGAATTTGATTAATCTTACTCTACTTATCATTATTTTGTTTTGTATTTTCCTGTTCATATCATTTTTAATCATGAAATTTAATTATAGTTTCTCTATTCTAGTTCTACTTTTATTACAATAAAAGCTTTTTAATGTATAAAAATGACCATTTTACACAAAAATCTCCATGCACTTCTCAGTTTATGTGAGATGTGTGAAATTTAGAAAACGTTGGAAGATACTATCAATGCAGTGAAATTTATTTAAAGATTATTTTTTAAAAAAAGATTTATTCCAAATTAATTATTATTTTTGAAATTGAACCTTATGGTATATCATGCTGAAAGCAAAATTCTTAAAATATATTCTATGTATGTGTATAGAAAGTTATTGTAATGTGCTCTTATTTGTCTATAAATAGTAAATTCATCCTATTTCTTTATGTTTGTATAATTTAAGTTTTTTTAGGCCACAATTCTAAAATAATTATATGCTTTGTGTTCAAATACTAAATTATATTGTTTGTACTTTGTATTTCATTACTTGCATTCAGATGTACAAAGTGTCATGCTTCATTATTTAATAATTCATTTTGTGAAACATCAGCAAAATTTGTGTCATATTAATAATATAATTACATAAAATGTATGTAAAATACAATTTTCTAAACATAAAAGGTTAATTTCAGCATACTGCTTGCAAAAGTAAAATTTTATTTAAAATTTACAAAATATTTAACATTTTTACCATTTATACATTTCAACTTTTAATACCAGAAAGTGATGCACTATTCCTGATTTCAGTTTCAAAAATAGTGAATAATATGAGGATATTGTATCTGATATTTTGTGAAATAGTTTGGATGGTTCTATCATATTCCGATTTTATTTTACAGATAAAAACTATTTTAAGTGGATTTATAATACGTGGTTATCTTGGAAAATGGACTCTTACTATCAAGTCTGTATGTATGATGCTTGCCGTCGCTGCTGGTCTCAGCTTGGGCAAGGAAGGCCCATTGGTTCATGTTGCCTGTTGTATTGGAAACATCTTTTCTTACCTTTTTCCAAAATATGGAAAAAATGAAGCAAAAAAGAGAGAGGTTAGTATTAAATTAGACATAAAATTCTTTTTGTTGTTGATGGTGGTTTTTGTAATTCATTTTAATATATAAAGTAAAAAAATCATATTGGTATTATTTTTTTAATTCTCATAAAGTAATTATTTTCATCTTCAGTTTATTTTCTCATTTTTATGAATCCAAGAATATCAGTTCTAAATAAAATTTTTGATTTAATTCCCCAGGAAAGATTTTTTTCAGGAAATAGGAATTGGTCTTTGAAAATATTTACAAGAATCTAAAATTTCTTATTATTTTTACTCAAACTACTTGTAGATTGTCTAGTATTTGTATTTGAGCATTATTTCAAAAGAGGGGAAATGCATCTATACATATCAAAAGAATTATGATTATTACTACTGCTTTAGTATTTATATTTGATTAGAAAAATAGTTATTAGAGAGATTTTCTTTTAAATTATTAATTAGTACTGCTCTTGAAAAGCTAGTAGCATTCTTTTTTAATAAATACTTCATTCTGATTCAGTATAATCAACAATGACTCAAATAATATGCTGCACTTTTCTTTTAATATCAAAAAGCATCTTTGCAAAGTTTGTTTCCTGCTTTATTTAGAGATAAAGTTTAAGTGCATTTTGTTACTTTTTTATTCTTAAAACAAAAAAATAATTAAATAAAAGATGTCCATTTTAACCAAATTGTATAAATAGTTACAAAATTTACTATCACAGTTCTAAATATTTCTTACTATAGGTTAATGTTAAATAGTCTGAAAGTCATCTTTTTAGAAACATATCCTGCTCAAATCTGTCACAAATGTTAGAAGTTGTAAAAACATTTCGACTGTATTATATTCATATCAAAGTTGACACTACAGGTGCTAATAAAAGGAATTTTGTAACACTTTTTTTTAATGTGTCTGAAATGGATGGTAGAAATAAATTTTAACAAACTTCTGAGTTTTAAAAAGGCTTTTTTAGGACCTGTTGGGAATTTATTTTGAAAATCAGTGAATTATGGTTTTTCATTTCCGCATATTTGCATGTTTAAATTTGCGGTGTTTGCTTATGATCATTTTATATTATGTTGAAAAATATTCAAATTAGAAAATCTCTTATTACTATCTTTTTTAAAAATGACTGTTGTGAGGTGTGTGTGTGTTTTTTCACACTTTCAGATTTTAAAGTGTACATTAAAAAAATCCTACATTTCTTTCAAGTTCTAATTTATGGTTGGCTTTAGTTTCATATGATAATGTAAAATCGAATATATTCAATTTTTAATATCCTAATTTATATTCATTCATATGAAAGACATATATTACAACATATTAAAATCAATAAATGTGTGTTTTGCTTAGATACTCTCAGCTGCATCAGCTGCTGGTGTTTCTGTTGCTTTTGGCGCTCCTATCGGTGGTGTTCTATTCAGCTTAGAGGAAGTAAGTTTTTGTACTGTATTAGAGGTTTGTATAATTGTTTTGTTCTGTAGATATGCTGTGCTTTGAGATGTTAAAATGTGGAAAAACTTATGTTTTTTTTATTTATTTATTATTTCTTTAGACAAAACTAAGCGGGGAAGAAAATATCAATACATTAATATATGAAGCTTCGTCTTCCAATATTTTCTCAAAATTACTAAATTTTCGGATTGCTTCTTTTTTATGCACAATTTCGTTGTTAAAAATTAATTTCACTAATAATCCTTTAAAATTTTTAAGGGGTTAATAAAGACCAATGTGCATTTGATTTGCTATTTTTTATTTGTAACTCTGTTAATCAGTTTTTCAATATATATTGTACTTTCAAATAACTAATGCACAGAGTTAAAAAAATAGCAAATATATCATTGTATAAATAAAATTAAGGCAATGAAATATTTTTCTAAGTAATTTTGAATTTTAAAGGATTTAAGGATTAAGGAAATTGCATATTTTATGTATTTGTCTCTTTTGACACAGTTATGTCTAAAAGATTCAATGGAGGCCAGAGTCTCTTTTTTCTGGTGTTAATGAATTTAGTGTTTACTCATCTTCTTCGCTTATCTAAGTTCTTTTTATCCAATGTCGTTATTAAAATTCTTTGAATAAAATATATAAAAGATAAATTTCAATATGTATTAAAAATTATCATTCATTACAACAAACATCAGTAGTTTCGTGAGAAAATATTTACATTTTTAAACGTGCGCATGTAAATTATGTGTTCAGTTATTAGAAAATTCAAAATAGAATGAAGATTAAAAGTTTTGTGTTATAAAATTAAAATTTAGCAGTGTGAACGTACGCAGAATTTAAACTTCTTCATTTACGGTTACAAAAAAGATTTTCATGAGCTCTTTCATTAGAATATTTTGCTCTTTAAATTTTACTTGAACTAAAAAATGATTATATACTTTAATTCTTTTTTATAATGAAAACTGACTGTTATTTTTATAGTTCTTCGAAATTGCCTGGAAGTTGCGACTTGTTTCCTTAGTTTGCGCTGAATTCGGGGGGGGGGCTTGGGGCGGGAAAGGACAGTTAATTCCTGAAAAGTTTGATTTTAATTTTGATATATAAACAAACTTTCTTTGGCTAATTATTACAAGCCGGATTTGAATGACTGGAGTTTGTGCGCCGTTTTTCTCCCCAGAAACATACGGTACATACAAGACTTGGTTTTTGCATGTACCCGTATTGTTGAACATATAGATCAATTTATAGCTACTGACGGGGAGATAGTTTTCCTGTTTAGCAGGTCACGTATTGATTATTCGTTTGCCAAAATGATGAAATTTTCATCGTCTGCATTTCTAATATTAATAATTAATTGTGATAGATTTGTAAAACTCGACCGAGTTATTGAATGCTTCTAGAACACTGTCGCTACAGACAAAAGTGGCCATAAAATAATTTCCCATCTTTTGAAAATTTCTGCAGCTAAAAATAATAAATGGAATCATACCAGTTGCACATTGTCAAAGGCATGAATGGGGAGGAAAAATGCTAACGAATATTGCTAACTGGCGAGAGTTTGGCATTGCCAAAAACACTATGTGTCAATAATTACAATGAAAGCACTGCAAATGAATTATACAGAACTTCATTTATATTTCATTGAAAAAATACACATTCAGAAATAAATGAAATATATGAACCTCACCAAAAATTCTATTTAGCATTAAAATATTTTAGCCCACGTAACATTTTCAATGTTCCCTGTGTATAAGATACTACGGTTGTTTTTTAACACAACAAGGATCTACACGTGCCCACACACGTAACACTCAGTCTGTGCATGAAATTTGATTTAATTCTATTCATTAACTTCATACGCAAAGACTTTTAAATAGGGAGTGGTATTTTATGGTATCAAATACTCCTGTATTTGAGGCAATATTGAGTAAAGATGAAATACCTATTTGTGTCAATGTTACAGTTCCTACCATACTGCTATAACACAAGTATGGATTTTTTAATCACTTTAGCCTTATTTACTAGAACTTTTAAGTATTTTTTAATTCTTACTATGTTCTGCCAGAGTTACAATGTAGATGGGATTTATTAAAACAGTGAGCAATAAAATGAAATATTTTTAAAATTTTCAAATCATTAATACCTTGTTGAAAATTAAACTGATATTAAATAGGTGATGATGAGAATTTTTGATATAAATATTTCAGTTGATTTATGGAATGCCTCAATTTAATTAAGATCAAATAAAAAATTAGTTTTCCATCCGTTAGTTGACACATTTTACCTGCTGTCTGTTATAAGCAATGTGTTCTTATTTTTTGTGTCATTCAATTACAAAAATTATTTTTCATTTGTAAAATCCTGCTTTTAATTGCATTCTTTATTTTTAGGTTAGCTATTATTTCCCTCTAAAAACGTTGTGGCGATCATTCTTTTGTGCATTGGTAGCAGCATTTGTCTTGCGATCAATTAACCCTTTTGGAAATGATCACTTAGTCATGTTTTATGTTGAGAAAACTCGACCGTGGATTTTCTTTGAACTTATTCCTTTTGTTCTCTTGGGCATTTTGGGGGTAAGTATACTATGGATATTTGATTTATCTTTATTTTATTCCAATAATGATTTAAGTAGTATTATTTTTGAGAATAATCTAATTGTCTCTTATATTCACAGGGTGTCGTTGGCTCAATTTTCATCAAAGGCAATATACGTTGGTGCAAATTTCGAAAAGAATCAAAACTTGGTCAATATCCTATTTCTGAGGTGTGTGTTAAATCGATTCCAATGTTTATTTGTGTTCTTATAAAATACAAATTTCCATACTTAATTCAGAATCGAAAGCTTGTTTATTGCAACAATTCTTTTCACGAGGGATTAGAATATGATACAGATGATGTATGGCTTTTTATAGATAATTTATTCCGATATTTCAAATATGCGATATTTTATAATGACAGACTTTGTCCTTCTTTGCTAATTACTCATTCTATAAAACTTAAGCTGGGATTCAAATTGTTGAATCCGTCTAAAGGAAATTATTACCAACATCTATTGTATATTTGCGTTGATTTGTTGTTAATTGTGGGACAGAAGACTACTCAGTTATCTTAAAAGACAATTTCAGTGAATTTCTAACTGTAGATCTTTTTAGCGATATCTTTTCTCTATAGAGATCTTTTTTTTTTCAGTGAATTTATAATTGTATGCGTAGTGAGGATCGTCAGGAAGACATCTGTTGATAGAAATAATTCATTCACTTTTTCATGAAACCCTTTTCGGATAATAAATATGCATGGCGATAGTTGCCATTGCATCTGTTATAGATCTGAACTAAGTGCTGAGATGAGCAAACAAGGATTTCTGATTTTTTTCATAAATTCATTAAAAGGTTTTCAATTTTTAATATGTCTGAAAATGAATCATCTGCTAGGCTATGTTTCATCCTAGTTATATTTTTGTTGTTAACCGCAATGGAAGAATTGGTACAAAATAACGCAAGAGTTTGGAAAAATTTTGCGCTAATATGAACATAAAGGTTCATTTTCTACTTAGTTTATTTGTCGAATTTCCGGACAATCTGAATCATTTAAAACGAAGGAAATAAGTTACACAAGAATGTCAAAATAATGAAAAAATAATTATCAAAACAGATAGAGCATACATATAATGGCAGATTATGACTGAAACTTCCAATGCGAAATTTCCGTTGCACTTGAAAAAGAATCCTTTATCAGGACTTTTCCATAGATTAATTGCACCAACTTTATTTGATTTCCATTTTATTAGATTTAAAGCTATATCATGTATTCTTCAATACATATTGTTTTAGTATGACATAACTAAGAATTTGGTTTCAGTTATGGAAATTTCATTATTTCTTTTCTTAAAAATTTTATTCTCTAACATGCATATATTATAGATTTCATGCGATTTCTGTATTGATTTCTGTTCCGTTTAATATATTGATTATGCTTTAGGATATCACTCTTTTATTTCATTGATTGAATTGAACTGATTGAAATATATATATCATTGATTTATATTTTATTCAGTTTCGTTGTTATTTAGTGCAGGTCATTGAGATTTATTTTTTTACTTTATCTCGAACATTAGAGCCACTTGTACAAAATTATTGCCAGATTCGTAATTAGAACCTCGAAATTATCCTCGAATCACGAGAAAATCATTGATAATTGCAATAAAAGTGTGCATTATTTCAAATTCGATCTCGGGGCCATTGGGTCCGTAGCCGTGTAACATAACCCCTTGGCAAAAGTGTACACTCCGGTCTGGAAATTCTCATGTGACTTATGAACTTACCACTACAAAAGTAATATTAAACATTGGTGGGACTAAATAAAATGCATTGAAAGAAAGAAATGCATTCTATTTTAAAAATGATTATAATTTTGAAACTGTTGAATTTTAATAATATTTAAATCAGTAAGCTACGAGAAAACTGAATTCTAGCTAAAGACTGAAATTTGATTTAATTGGATGCCATGTAATTATATTAATGGATAAATTATTCATTTTTTCATATAAAATAAAAAATTCTTTTAATGTTCAAGAAATGTTTTATTTAAAAAATGTTCTTTGACTTATTATTTTAGGTGCTTTTGATAACTCTTATCAGTGCTGTAATAAACTTCCCAAATGAGTACACCCGTATGAATACAAGTGATCTGATAAAATTACTATTTAGCCAGTGTGGCATAGCTAATGTGTCTCCTCTTTGGTAAGAATTTTATGCAAGTTTTTTTTTTTAAAGATTGTTTTCATTTATTTTGGTAATTATTTTATTTTTGGAACATTCTCTTTTTCAAAAATTAATTGCTCTTGTATATCATACATTATATATTTCATTGAAATTTGTCATTTGTGCTATAGTTAAATTATTAGCTTTTGCTTAATTTGATGCATTTTGCATTTGTCTTTAAATTTTCCGACTGCTCTTATAATTTTATCTCGTTTATAGACAATTCAATAGAAAATGAAAAAGATTATCATGAGAATTTGAACTCTTAAAAAACATTTATTCCAATTTTTAAATCTCCTATCTTAATTTAGTTGGATCTTAGCGGTATTATACAAGTTTTGCTCTATAACCGAAGCCCAATAATTTTTTGAATTTTGTTGAAGATATTAACTTTTCAATTCGTAGAATATGGCTTTGAATGATGTAAAAATTATACTTTGCTTGACTGAAAAAATTACTTCTGTAAAGGTTCTGATGGCTCAATTTTTAGACAGCTCTCTGATCTTATTTGTTCTACTTAGAAAATATTCACAAAATAAAAGTTGCAAGTTAAAATCTTCTGTGACTTCCATTCTCTTCAATACCATTTTAAATCCTAATGCTGTTTATCAATTTAGCATTCTTTGATTAAAATTTAAGGCTGCTTTCCAAGTTTGTGTAGTTGTAGAAAATAATTCATTTTCTTTTTCTTTTTTTTACTACATAATTCAAACATTTAAAAAAAATAATTCTATGTTCAATTTATTGTATATGTCTTAAACATTATTATTTATTCTTGTAGTGATTACAATCGCAATTTCACGAAAGTGAATAGTCCTGTAGAGATGGCAGAAGCAAACAGTGGTGTTTATGATTCTTTGGCAAAATTGTCCCTAGCACTGGTTTTTAAGCTTGTTATCACTATTTTTACTTTTGGAATAAAAGTGAGTTTTCATTTTGAATTTGTAAATTTCAAACTCATGAAATTGCATTCCTTTTTATAATAATAATAAATATAAAAGTAGAAAAGTGCTTTAGCTGTTTAATCGTCACTTTTTGTGTAGTTTTCCAAAACATAAATGTATAAAAAAAATCAGCTTTCTTCCTAATTTTATTAGCCAATCAAGAACATAACAGTTGGAGATAGCTTATTAACTATATAATATTGCCATGGAATTCATTTTCATAAATGTGATAATTTTCTGATAGTATTTAAATGAATTTATATATTTAATAATTTAATTTTACTGAAACTTTGTTATGTGAATTGTATTGTGAACTCTCTCATTGTTCAGTAATGTATACATCTTGAATGTTTAATTTGTTTAAAGAGGCCTTATTTAAAAAAGCTGTCTTATGTAATAATCAAAATTTTATTGATTAAAATGTAAGATTTTCAGATGATGTATTTTTGGTATTGAATCAGTTATATCTCTGTTGCATTTGTTACATGCAATACAAGCCTGCCATGTTTTTCTTGTGCTGTATCTTTAATTATTTTATTTAGCTTCCTGCTGGCTTGTTCATCCCCAGTATGGCTATGGGAGCCATCATGGGAAGAATGGTTGGAATTGGTATGGAACAGATAGCTATGTAAGTCGCTTCTGGATTTTCTTTTCTTTATTTTAAATGTATTCTTGTTTTATTATACCTGGATTATAATGGTAAATCTTATATGCAAATAGGTCGTACAGCCATTTACGAATTTTTCAAAAAGCTTGTCCTGAGGGAGAAAGTTGTATGACACCTGGATTGTATGCGATGGTTGGTGCAGCTGCCTGTCTTGCTGGAGTTACCAGAATGACCGGTATTTCATGATTTATTTTTAAAAGCATTTCTTCAAATTTATTGTATAAATTTATTAAGCAGCTATATTTATGTGTATTTTTCATCCTTATGAAAGTTGTTGCATTTTTTAAATAATTTCATCAATTTATTTTTCAGTGTCCTTAGTAGTCATCATGTTTGAGTTGACTGGAAGTGTTAACTATATTGTTCCTCTTATGGCTGCTGTAATGGCTAGTAAATGGGTTGGAGATGCTCTTGGAAAGGAAGGAATGTATCCTTTTGATTTTACAAAGCATTATTTAAGTTATGTTCTTTTTTTATATTTTGTTCTAAAAATTCTGTTTGAAAATATTTACTTATTGAAATAACCTTATTTGTGATGTTTGTCTTGTATCACCTTAAAAAGATTAAACATAAAACAATATTATAATTTAAAAATTAAAAACTTTCTTGTATATTTGAACAAAATAATTAACAACATTTTTGTTATATCTCGAAGGAAATGTTATGTTTATGCCTTAACCAACTTTTAATGCAGATATGACGCTCATATCCATTTGAATGGGTATCCATTCTTGGATAGTAAAGAAGAATTTACCCACACTACATTGGCTGCAGATGTGATGCGTCCCAAGTAAGTATTTGCATTTATAAAATTAAATTTATATCGTAGCATAATAAAACAATTAAAAGCAATAGAGCTCTCGTTCAAAGTCCCCTCTGCTATAAATCTGAAGGCTCTACCCATTAATTTTGATTTTATTAAAAATAGAACCATATGTATAAAAACACCCCCTTTTATGAATTTATTTGTGAACAAATTTAACTCGTTTATTTCATGGAACATCTCTTAAATGTAAGAGGGCTGTCCTACTTTGGGATGTATGCATAACTATAATTTTAATTTTCCTTTATCATGTAATATTTTTTTAAATTGAAAATCAATGTTTGCAAAACCGTTGATATGATATAATCTTGTCTCTCTTTACCTATAAGTCAAATTAATTGCTGATCATTTTAAGTTTACCAATTATCTGAATTACCTCTTCAATGAAATTTTTTTACTATTTCATACACTTATTGTTGTTTCCACACATATTTAAAGTGGGAAATCAAAAAAAAAATCTAGTTGTGATTATAATATCAAATATTGTATGGGTAGATCTGGTATTAATAAAAATATATGTACTTCATTCATTTTCTGCAATTTTTTATTACAGGAGAAATGAAGGACCACTCTGTGTCATAACCCAGGACAGTATGACTGTTGAAAATATAGGTATCATAGTATTCATTGTCTTAAGTCTTAATACAAATCAGGCAAAAAGTCCATAGTTTTTTTAAACAGTCTGAAATATATCGAACTGATGGAAAACTTGAGGGATAAACACTCTTTTTACATTATTTTTTTTATTTGAAAATTGATATATAAGTGATTGAATAAGTCAATTTACAAAATGAGAGTTAAAATTAACATTTTAATTAAACAATGAATCGTCGACATCGTTTCCTTCGAGGTACAACATATTGCAGAAGAACTAAGTTAGAAGTGGTTGCACTTGTACAGATATCCCTCAGAAAAATGCATTCTTAAATTTCTACGAAGTTAGATGCTGCAATCGGAAAACTCATTTGAAATATTTTCTGCCAAAAGTCAACTAGTAACCAATCTGGTGATCAGTGGGACTATGAAAATTTAGAGTGTGTCTGCTAATGATATTCTCTTATCCCAAGTACTGATCAGAAGAGATTTTTTAAAATTTCAGTATAATTTGTTGCCTTACTTTGTATAATTGTTGTAGAAAATACACTATATTTCCTCAAAGGCCAAACCTCATACTTGCTCTGTGTGCTGGGCCCTTCCTCCCCCCCCAAAAAAAACGATTGAAATTACCCTATATTATTACGTTATAGGAATGGAGAGGATTCTGCTAGCGTACTTATGGGAAAAACGCTGTTCAGATTAAACACTTTTGAAGACTGACATTTGCAACTTAAAATAAACTTAATCGATTCACAAGATATTAAACAATCACTTCCGTTCTTGTGCATGTCGCAAGTCGCTACCTTAAATTTCATGTGTACTGGTAAAAGTTTAAGAAAGTACTGCAGTTCACGTAAATTTTGATCCATGAATGTATGAAGGATAATCCATGCTATGGCTGTTGTTAAAACAAACGTTTTCGTGCTTTGTATTTTCTATGGGTCCCTGTTTATGTACCAGACATCATTGCATCCATTTTAGATGTTACAAGAAGTATGGTTATTCAGGACATCTCTAATCCTCTAGATTTCCACTTAAGATAGTTAAGAACCGTGAATTGATCATTACCCTGTCAGTGTCCTCTTTGTAATACCATCTACTAGGGAATTTTTCTTGATTTTCTTCACAGAAAAAAAGAATTCCGATGAAAGATCTCTACAGACACATTCCATTCTGCAAACCATATTTCAGTCTGATTACTTATTGATTTTTAAAAATCATTTTAAAATGTCTGTAGACTATTTACCCATCTTTTATACCCCATTGCTTATATCGCTTTAAAAACTTAAAATGTATATTAGCATAATTATTGTAGATATGTATAAGTACTTAAATAACTTCTAAATAATTTATTCTGTAAACCATCTCATTCGCAAATTTTAATGCTGAATAGGTTTTGAAGTAAAATAATATTTTTTTGGTTATATTTGTATGGAATATGTGATCATGTTTTTATATGAAATTTTGAATTCAAATTTGCACCTAAGTTAATGTAGAAGATTGTTTCTCAAACATTTACGTATAATTGTAAGTAATTGTCATGTGTAGCATTGTCTTTATACACCTAGTAAATTTCTCTTTTTGTCCTTAGTCTAGAACCTGTTAAATATGATTTAAAATTCGTTATTCTAGTTTGTTTTATACTGTTTGCTGTTCGTGTCATTTAATCGACTAAAATTTATTTTATTTACAGAAACTCTTTTAAGCACCACTGATCATAATGGTTTTCCTGTTGTGGTATCGACAGAATCGCAGTATTTAGTTGGGTTTGTTCTTAGAAGAGATCTCAGTCTTGCTATTGGTAAGTTAGGTGAACATATTTCATCATTACGACAAATATTTTATATAATTTTCATGTCATAGTATTTTAAGTCATATGTATTTGATATTCATATTAAGGTAATCTGAACTGCATATATTAAAAAGTATCCATTAAGGAGGTTTTTTTCCTTCATTATTATTTTAATTTACTAAATTACTATTTAAACTTAAGAAGCGTGTAAAAGCATGTTCTGATGGTGTTTCGTTTTCATTTTATTTATCTAAAACTCATGTATTACATCTGCAAATATTTTTACAGCAAATGCCAAACGTACTCAAGAAGGTGTAGTTCGAAACTCGAGAGTTATTTTTACAAGTCATATACCTACACCTTGGCAAGGACCTCCACCTATCAAACTTCGGAAGATTTTGGATTTGGTAAGAACTATTTTATTGCATTAATTTTATTTTTACTGTATGGTTAGAAGTTGCATATTCTCTTTATAGATAATTTTAATTTGATTCGAGACATTCTTACTTTTTTGTTTGCATTATTGATGACAATTGTTTTTTATAATAATTATTTTAGTATTAATCTTGCTTTCAAACATACATCATCAGATCTATATGAATACAATGTGATATATTTCCTTACATATGTTGAATATTCGGTTTTGCCTTTCAGGCTCCTATAACAATAACTGATCAGACGCCAATGGAAACTGTGATTGATATGTTTCGTAAACTGGGCCTTAGACAGACGTTAGTCATACATAACGGGTGAGTAAAACATTGTTAAGAATCTAGTCCTCCCCTTCCTTTCTTGAAAGAAAGGGGTTAGGACAAGATCTTTAAAAAATTACTTTTAGCGTTTTTATGCATCTTTCCTCTATTTTTCTTTTACTACTGATACACAATTCCCAGTTTTTCTTTAGGCAAAAATGCAAATTTTTGTAAATTTCTTTGTGAGTATAAAGCTAATTTTTTGAAAAGGTTCTTTTTTATACAGAGAGACATTATTTTGCTCTTCTCATGTTTGAAACTCAAAATTAGATTTACTCTTTCTACATGGAAATAATTGAAGATCCATTGGCAAAATCTAAAATGTTTTGCATGTCTGGCTCATACAAATATTACATATTTAATAACAAAGATCAAACACTTTAAAAAGTATCATCCATCTCAAATTAAATGTCTTCAAGTTATTAAAGGTTTTTTAAAGAATATATAAATTTCAGTATTCTTGAATATATATGATTAAATTAAAATAATTACACGGACATGATTTATTTTGTTTTTCTTTTCAGCCGTTTACTTGGAATAATCACCAAGAAGGATGTGCTTAGACACATTAAGCAACTGGCTAATCAAGATCCTGAATCCGTGTTGTTCAACTGATTTATTTCAATGAAGCATTTTATTGTACAAATCATGAATTTTGTTTTTTCTCCCCAGCTTTCAAAAAGTAACTGTGCATGTTGTTGGAAGTAATGCAGTCATGTGTAGTTGCTAAATATAATCTGTGCCTCGTGCACTGTAATCACCGCATGTCAATATATATTTTAAAAATGACCTGTTATGATCTATCTACTCATTAATCTATAAACTGTACATCGAACATCAAATTAATATTTGTGTACATGCTAAATTTAAATTCCAGTATTTCTATCTTTTGCTCAAGTTTAACTTTTAAGTTGTACTAGTCTGGATATTGTGTGTGAAGAGAATTTCCTCCCTCACAATCGTAATTTATTTATTGCATCCTCGATTTGTATGATTAGTTAGTTGCCCAATGTATCTAGTAATCGCTGAATGCATGTCCACTGTAAAAAAATCATTTGTCCTTGTATATATTAATGTGAATTAGTTTAACAAAAACTTTACATTTATTGTAGATCTTGTCATATTATTCTGTTAATCATTGGATATTACATGTAAGTTATGTGCTAATGCATAAAAACTTTATATCATTAAAATAATTTTATTTATCAGTGTGCATAGAGAGTTTATTTAGTTGTAATGATCTTCATATAGTTCCCATCCAACACTTTCTCCAATTGTTACATTTGTGTGGATTTTTTTAAAATCACAACTGTCTTAATAAGCATTCGTCAAACTGAATGAGTTCTTAGTAAAGTTGCTGAGTAAATTGCTGTTTACTCCATTGTCTAAGGTTCTTAAGTGCATAAAAGGATTACTAAGTTTTTCAAAACGCCACTTTGAGAAGTTCTTTTTCACTCTCTCTCTCTTCATTTCTATCAGCATGTGTGTTATTGAAATCGATAATGGTTTTCAGTGTTTTTAAAGATGCATTGATCTCTAAATACAATTTTAATATGTTAATAAAATAGGTTTTTTCCTCAATTATGAAACATTTCTAATCTGCTAATCCCTTTCTTTTAAATTTCATTTATATGTCTGCCTAAAATAATCTGATATTTTTGCCTTATACCTGCATCTTAAGATCTCTGCTGTTAGTTACGCATAAAAACTTCAAATGTTATTTAAGGATGTTAATACTTCATCAGTTTTTTTAGAGTTGTTTCCATTTTTATAAATCTTAATATTTGCAGAAGTTCTTTGCTAATGGTAAAGATGAACAGTAATTCTTTTTTATTTATTCATTCATGATAGTTGCATTATTTTTTAAAATTTTGATTTGAATAATGTTTAAAATGGAACAATGGAATTTAATATTTATCTGAAATAAGCTTGCAATCTATGTTGCAAGCTTATTCATTTTTAGAGTGCTTTAACATGTTAACCGCAGAGCTAAATTTCTTACAATGGAATTCATATGGGCCCTCTGGTCGTCAGTGATCCCCTCGATAGTTGTGTTAAAAAATTCACGAGGAACACAAGCTAATTATCAAGTATAATTCGTTATATTAATAGTTTAGGCATAACTTTTCTGAAAATATCAAGAATTTTTTTAACAGTCAAGCTTAATAGAATTTATTTATCAGTCATTTTATAACACTATTTTGTCTGTTTAGAAAGTCTGCAAAAGAAGAAGAAAAAAATTGCTAACATCGAATTTAAAACATTTACATTAGTCAAATACAACTGCTTCTAATTTTTATGCGATATTGAAATTTTCAATCATTTAGGCTTTATAGGTGCATTAGACTATAACATTCTTAAGTTGTATTGAATTATTTTATATATTTTTTAAATAATTGTTCATAAAATAAATGTGTTTGAGCTTACACTAGATTACAAATATTGTTGCTAGCAATTGTAACTGGAGAAAATTTTAATTTGTTATGGGCATTAAAATATTTGTACTGTCTCCTTTTCTTTTTAATGAATGCTATTATTCTTTTAATCTTATCTGCTCAAAGTGTGCTGATATTTTTCTGACAATTAAAAGACTTAAATTTAGATGTATTGACAGCTATAGAAAGGTGTACAACAAACATATTTTACGATAATGTGTGAAGAAAAAAAAAACCTTTGTTAATTTTGGTCTAAAAAGAAATGTTTTAAATGCCCTTGAAAGTTTTGTTTGAGTTGTTAAAATTATTTCTACATTTATGAATAAAAAATCATTTTAAAATGGTAGATAATTTTATAGACAAAATGCGAATGTTTAGTGCTCAAAATAAAGAATTTATTTGTTGTCTTCTTTTCAACAATGATTTTTTCATTAGATTTCTCTACTTGATGTAAAGCTCTTCATGCGAAATATTGGGTTCAATTCCATTCTAAAATTGATATTTAAAAAGACTAGTTTTATTTTATTACTTAATTATTTAGGTATCCACTCATATATATAGTGAAAAGAAAAAAAATGAACATTTAACAAACCTCAAAACAGATTCTATATGTGCAGGCATGTATTTCTGTTATAGTTCTGAAGATAAGTGACTTAATGTTCAAGCATATTTAAGATCCAGTCTAAACTGAATATAAGTTTGAAGTTTACCCATGAATGTTTTATAGAATCCAGCAAATACAATAAGCGGAACTCAAAGTGATGCTTCTAAAACTGTTCGGCTTTGTTTTGTAAAAGGACAAACGCCATAAATGGATCTAACTTGTACACAATTATGTAGTGTAATATCATGGTCTTTTCTGAAACGTCGATGCCCTAGGGCTAACCTTGTGAGCATAATCCACAGAGTAATATAAGCAAGTAGAAGCCTGAGTTTAAATGGTTTCCTGAGTCGCAACAAGTCGAATGCAGGATCAAAATTTGATGTTAGGGAAAGCGACTATCTTCAAATCAGGGAACACCTTACCTTCATCTTCTTTCACTGCAAGCATAATGACATTGGTATCTAAACAGCAATAAAAGTTTAATGAGTTGTAATCCCTATCTAACAGATAAAAACGTCTCTCGCATATCACTGCTTTACTTTATATTAAAATTTGCTGTAATAGAGTAGTGGAATGGCAACGATTGAGTTTCACTAAACATGATATAATTTTATTCTAAATTCCCTTGATCTTTTCCTTTGTAGTTTGAGAAAAATTGTGTAATCAAAAAGCTTTATGCTGTTTAGAATCAATAATTGATAAAATTAGGCGAAAATCTTTTCTCTGATGTTAAGCCGATATCCTCGGTAAATTTAAGCGTTATTAGATACGGAGTAAATTCTATAATGGCTGAGATGATGAGTTGAATTGAACTAATTTTTTTAAGTATAATTTCTCGAATCGTTCCCGTTATCTGAATAAAATCTATTGCTAAAATACCATTGATAATCCAGTGTATGACTGAATAGTTAAATTTATGATCTTCGAATTTAGTTTATTTTATAGATAGAACCATGTAACAATTTGTAAACTTAACCTAGATTTCCATAATTAAAAAAATAATTTGTACTAACAGATTGAATGTGAAGCCCCTTTATTTATTTTTCAAAACTTAATAAAATATTTTAATGCAAAATGTTTAGAACTCGCTGTTCATACACGTTACCTGCATTTTTGGAAGGATCCAATGTAGAAAGGAGAACTGTATGAATGTAGTTCAATTGTATTCGTGCAGTGTTCATTCCCCATCTGGATAATAAAGTTTATTTTAGTGTTTTTTAAAATTTCATATTAGCTTTTTATTTGATAGCAGCAATAATGATACTTTTGCCTTACCCAGAAACTATTTAAAGTTTTGCCACCTGTCTTGGCCTTAGATTTTTGGAAATATTTTGAGGATCCAGCTTGATCCCTTCTTTTACTTCATACTCCAGAGCGTAAACTACCTTTTATTCTTCGGTTGTATAATTACTGGACCATCCATTATTCTCGTTTTATTTTCAGAAAAGTATCTATATATGTTCTGAAAAGGGAGGTGGATGATCTAAGGCATTGATTCACCTCATATATCTAGAAATAACGAATTAAAGTAAAAACTAATTTTTTTATAAAGTGTAAATTTTACTTTTTTTTAATTTAAAAAAAAAATAACTGAATTCACTTGAGTAATGCGGCACCCCTTTGCTAATTTTTGCTCTTCACTGCCCCATGTTCCAATCATTGCTCTCTCGTTCTTGGTGTGAGTACACTTTTCTTGTTGCTTAATTTCGATTCAAATCCGGCACAAGGAAACATTCGGGGTTTTTTTTTGGGGGGGGGGGCATCTATCGGGCAGAACGAGGAGAAACAACTGCAGCGGATAATAACAAAATAGTCATCGATCTCCCGAAACTTTTCCTTTATAATCTGAGGGTGTCTAATTGGGTACAAATCATATTTGTTGACCTGTAAGACGAAAGCATCATTGTGTTGATGAAAAAAGTAATGCAGTAAAAGCTCTTTACTCTCGAGGTATATGTTCCATAAATATGCCGCGAATACAGAAACCGTGAATACGGAATGGTCATTTATAGGAAATACGTTCCTAGGTGACAAAATAAAAAAAATATATATATATATATATAAATCAATTTAATTGAAGTTTTTGAACATTTTGATTAATTATCTTAAGGCTTAGGCAATGGTTTGAAGAATTTTGTAATTTTCTCTTGCTTGACATTTTTTAAAAGCTCCTTCAATTCAGACTGATACGCAGCAGTCGCATTAACAATTTGCCTCTTAAAAATAAGACTTCGTTCCATAAACGGATCAATGTTCATAAAGAAATCGCAAAGCTCATTTGCCATTCTTAAACCTTCACTAAGATTTTTCAAATTAAATGTCACGTTTCCAGTGCTTGTTGAAGCCTCTTCTTCAATGGGCTGTGAATTTAACATTTCCTCCAAGTTGGTTTCAGTCAAATCTTCATTTGGCGATTCAAGTAATTCCCGAATGTCACTTGATTCTATTTGCTCGAACCCATCTTGTCCCATTCAATTCGCGATTTCGGCTATGTTTGCAGTCAACATTTGAACTTGCACAGATTCTTCGTCATTTTCCGCAGTCAGAGCAGGCCACAGTTTTTTCCAGCATGACTTCAATGTGTGCGGCTTCAGTTCTTCGAATGATTCTTTTATGTTTACGATGCATTTTGCTATATCAAATTTCTTCCAGCATTCCATAACATTCATATCAGGATTACATTCCATATTATCCAATATGATTTTGAAGGTTCGTCTAATGTAATAGAGATTAAAGGCCTGGATTATTCCTTGGTCCATAGGTTGAAGCAAAGCCGTCGTATTGGGAGGTAAAAATGTCATAGTTTCAAGTTCGCTTGGATGATCTGGTGCATTGTCCAAAACTAGAAGTTCTTTAAATTCTAAATTCTGTTTTTTAAAATAAGTTTCATTTTCAGAAACAAAACAATTCCGCAACCAGTCACAAAAAACAGCTCTTGTAACCCACGCTTTCTTATTAGCACGCCAAAACACTTGCAGGTTGAATAAAGAAACCGCGAATAAAGAAATTTTTAGTCGCGAATATGGGAATTGGTCGCATTTTTTTAATCCGCGAATTGTGAAAATGCGAATGAAGGAAGCGCGAATAAGGAGCTTTTACTGTATATCAAAATAGCTTAGTTTAATAAATAAATGAATGTAAAGCATTCGTCCATGGATAGAATAATGTGAAATCAACTTATTTTATACCAATATTATTTTTACAAATCTCGTGGCGAAATTTGATTAAATTTGTTCGTCCCCCAAAGAATGAATCTCTTAGGTTCAAACGATCCTGCAATGAATGGGTAGTTAGAAAAGTTCGAAGATTCGGGTCTTCCCTTTTCATCTTAAAAAAACTTATGTTCCCGTATTTCAACAACAGTGTATTCGGAATTTTGCCCAAATTCCTTCTTTTGCCAAACGCCAGACAGGGTAGTGCCTTTCAAAGGATATTTGGATTCCATATTGAATCAAACTTTTGACGAATATTCTCGTCTTTGAAAAAAGTACATTTTGCGTTATAACGAGTTTATTTGCCTGGAGTTATAAGTAGTGACAATTTGCTGTCTGAATTACAATTTTAGTAAAAAATCGAACACATTGGTAAATTTCGAGAAGTTGAAAGATTTTTGAGGTCAAGTCAAAATCAAAAGGAACAAATAATCTCTTAATAATATTATCAAAAAAAGCCCACTTACAATATGAATTGTTCCATTATACGTTTACCACGCTTTGCTCAATATCGTTCTCTGACAGCAAATTAAAATAATAATTTTAATTTTTTGTGTGTGTTTTTTGTTCGTATGCAGAAAATATATGTTAGTTTAAATAAATAAATGTGGTTACTGAAATAAAAAATAAAGCTCGTTTCATTACAAAATAATTTTATATTACACATATTCTGTGTTTGACGAGAATACTCGTCATCGTCAAATTTTTGTGGCACAATTTAGATAATGCATTTTTCAAAGAGGCCAAAACTGTTAATTGGTTAAGTTTCCAATAAAATAATTAGATAATTTTTAGGATTTGAGAATGAATGTTTCCTTCTAAAGATCAGATTCAAGATAAAGATACTTTATTGTTAAACGTAAACATCTCCTTTCACATTTCATCTCGCCTCTTTTTTTAGCAACTAAACCTATTCTAACTCATTAGTAAAAGCGCGGAAGATTTTAGAATCCAATGGCGAACAATATTCATTGACAGACCCATTTGTTACTTTGGCATACATTTTATTGAATGTATGATCATTTATTTTGCATACATTATGGAATAAAGGTTATTTTTAAAGAAGGTATTTATTGAATCTGTTTTATTTTTTTCTAAATATTTTTTTTCTTGCCCATGTCAGGTTATTTTTAAATTGATTCGTTTAAAATTTTTTTCTGGCAATTTATCATTATTTAGAATCATTTAAAGGAGAAAAAAAACTGTCTGTTGATTATTAGAAAATTTGATTTAAGAATATAAATATGTAAGTTAAACCCCCTATGTGAATGCATTTTTCATATTTTAAGAATAGACAAAACTCTGAGTTGAATGATATTTCCCCATTGAATTTAGCTTTTTATAAATTATGAACAATGTGAAATGTTTACTTTTTTGATAAATTTTACCGTATGTAGACATAGCAAACTTTTGAAGTCGGTTTGTTCAGAAATATATAGAAGATCTTGTAATTATTTACCACAATTCCAAATTGTTTTAGGTTTATTTTATTGCAAGATTATATCCTTCATTCGGCTACGTAGAAAATAAGAATATTTCTAGATTATAGCCGATGTTTAAATTCTTTGATAAATAATTTTATGATTTTATTTTTATTGCATCAATTTCACACAAGTTAATTTATGACAGTTCAGAAAGTCATGTTGTGATATGACTTACAGGTGACCTGCTTCATTTTTTTTTTTAATTTCTCAGCTTTATTACTATTTGTATTGGCACTTTTTCTTTTTTCAAATAATGTAATTAATAAAAATGCTTCCGGAAATCTTTATATCGTAGATTGGAATTAGCTTGGTGAATGCATCGATGAAAAGGTGTTGAATATAAGAATATTAATTATGTATTAATTAAATTTATTCGATGTTTTCTAATGTTTTTAAATTGCCGTGGCTAGTACATGATGGCCAAATACACACGTCCCAGTAACAAAAAAACTACTTTGAACTATTTCAGCTGATTTTAAAAGGTTAGTGGGATGCATCTGTATCATTGGTAGTCAAAGGGTTAGATCTGGAAATCAACCTTTTCGTAAGTATATATAATATATCATTTCATTTCTTTTTGTTTTATAGCACATGGCCGACGAAACTACTGTAATTGCTTAATTTTATGTAGTTTTGATTTAATATAAATGGAAAAACCGGAGACAAAATAATATAAATAAAAAATAAACTCTTTAAAAATGTGTTTAATAGTTCTTAAATGCAATTTACAACTTTTGTTTTGGCCTTAAAATATTTTTTAATGTGAAGCCCTTAAAACTGGAATGATATAACATGGATATTAAGGACAAAAATATATATTAAAAGAAATATTAAACATTTCATAAAAATTGAAATATGCTAAGAATGTCATTAAAATTATAATTTATTTATTCTAATTTATGTATCGATAATTCTCAATCCTTGTTTTCATCACCAGAATTTATCATATAAAAGAAATTTAGAACATTGATAAAATCCTGTTTTGATTTTTATATTTCTGGTAAAGTTTTTTGCATAGTCACGATTTATACAATAGCTATTAAACAGATTTTCAATTTAATCTGTATAGTTATTTGTACCTTATGCAATATCACACTCGAAATTGATGCTCATGTGTCTTAGCACAAAGAAGAATTTATTGCGTTCCTATGACCCTCTAAGGTGAGGTAAATTGGGGCTGAAATACTTTT
>JAPMOQ010028744.1:3229-19377 GCA_026543055.1 Argiope trifasciata | reverse complement strand
ATATTACACCCACTTTGATAAAATATTTTTTATATGGGTCCCTTTTAACAGTTTATTAAAAAGTAAAGATACCTCTTTATCAAATATTTGCAGATCAAAGTACAAATGGAACCATAATCACCTTAATAACTACAAGAAAAAAGTGAAGGAAAAACAGTTTACTTTATGATCCATAATAATACATAAAGGGAAAAAACAATTTTATCAATATAGTAAAAAACAAACAAAAAAATTATCAAATATCTGGAAGTTAATATTCCAATATAAAAAGTTACGACACCGTTATAAAATATATATAAAATGGAATGGAACCCATGTTGATAAAATATTTTTAATTTTATCCATCTTTTATTAAATTTACATTAATCTTTTAAGTAGTTTTATAAAAATGTCTTGAATAAAATCACCTATATTTAAAGGCAAATATTCAGACTCGGACTTATTCGCATTTGATATTCTAATAAAATACTATACATTCTAATTAGAATTATTCATCTTATTTTAAAAATAAATATTTTATTTTTAAAACTTCCTAACATTCTTAATTTTTCTTTTATTTGTTTGAATTTATTATTATTAAGAAAATGCAAATAACAAAACATAAATAGCAAATCTTGAAGTTCTGACGCGGATGTTCTAATTATATCAGAATATCAATTATCTTTACATTATTTTTTTTCCTTTTTAATAAATTTCATAAATTTCTTAATCATGTTTTTATTATATCTTAAGTTCTGTATTACTAGATTTTTGGTTTAAAAAATTCTCTTTTTTTTCTACACTAATAAAAGTGTGTATAATTTTTTAATTATCATTTCCTACTTTTTTTGTCTGCACTAATTTTCACAATTCTTAATTACAGATATTATTAAATACGAAATTAATTTTTCCTAAATGAAATTGGAAACCACCTTCATTAAATCATTTAACAAAATTATTATATAATTTATGAAAATAACTGGTGTTTTTGTATTGTCATCGGAAACTAATTACTGTATAAAGTTTTAGCAGTCTAATACATGCGAAAGTAATAAAAATTTCGATCCTAACATCCTGTTTTACAGATATGAATCATATAAAAAGTAAAAGCTTCAAAAACAATTGCTCTGCGTTTTTTAAATTAAAAAGAAAGAGAAAAAAATTAAAAATATAAAAGCTTTAGAGAAAAAAATGTATATAATTCGTGAGATTAAAATTAAATAAAAGTATTGTGGATAATAGAGTGTTTTTCAAGATTTTACATCATTTCTACATGAATGGATACTTTTTTGAATTTGAAAGTTCTTAAAGTCACTGCTTGACATCATTAATCAATTATTCTTCAATGCCTAGGATCATTCCTGTTTAATATGATGAAACTGAAGACAGAAATATTCTAGTCTCAAAACTCATGCATGTTTGGTATGATTTTCCTTTATGATTTAGTTTATGATTTGTTTCTTTCTTTCTTTATTTTTTATTTTATTATTCTTTTCCTCATTACTATTCCCATTTTTACTGCTTGTTTTCTCTGTATAAAAACCTTCTGGATTTGCAAAAAACCATTTGTTAGACTTAAATAATAAAAATGGACTCAATTTTTGGCTAAAGAGTAACGTTGGAAACACCTTTTACTTAAAAAACATTATTGGGCACAAATTAAAGGGATTAAAAATAAATTTAGTGGTGGTAGTTTTAAAAAACTTTATTTAATGTTGATATAGATTTTTTTTGTTATTGAAACTATAAGAAAAAGAATTACCTAGAATTACCTAGAGAATTATTAGAGAATTACCTAGTGTTTTCCCCCTTATCTAAAGGAATAAGTATATCCGTTTAGTCGTCGATAAAAATGTTTTTTTCCATCAATTATTAATAATGACATCAACATTATATTAAAAAATAACTAATAATCCAAAGTCTTGTGGAATTAAATTATCCGAACTAAAATTTAAAATAAGTGAACTTTCACATAAGAAAAATTCAATTTTTTTAAATTAAAAGATAGTTTGTTTGATTTAAATTATTAATGTGACGTTCACTCATTAAAGGAATAGATCATTTTAATGTATGAAAAAGCTTAGAGAACTTAACGTAGAATTGAAATTTCCAGTAGGATCATCTTTTTGAGATATGAAAAAAAAATGATCAATTTGCACGTTTTAACTGTCATTTTAACCTTTTTTCAATGCCTTTCTTCATATTTCTATAATTAATTTTGCATAATATCATTTCAATACGCAGATATTACATTCCTTTTGTAACAGTTTATTCCTGAATTCCTCCAAGTAAAATAGTCTTTCTCTCCCATAGAAACCTGTCTTTGGACCTCGTGCACAAGAACCCGAAACCTGAACCAACTACTCGACGTCCCAGCATGAACCTCTTCGTTCGCCTCAGAATCAGTAAGCAAGATAAGATTGCTGCCAATGTAGCTCAACACATCCGAGCAGTTCGAGCAGCAGAAGCCCTGGATCGTAGAACTCGTCTCAGACGCACCGATTCCTTCAACTTCCCGGGAATTCCTTCCACAATTCTCCCAGTACAGAGAAGTACATCCAGTGGCGAAGATTCCCCGGGAGGCCATGACAAAAAGAGACTAGTTGGCATGATAAAGCAAGCATACACCGAAGACGTCATTGAAGAAATGCGATCTCAAGTTGAAGATGTCGCCTGCCAGACTTCTTATGATTTGCTGGAAGCTTTGCTCCCATCCCTGAGAAGACGTGTTATGCGATCAGAAACATCCATGACGACTGATGATGAAGACCTGAGGTATTCTGGCACGCCTTGTAAGATGGGCGCGTGCCATCATAAGCGTCCAGCCTACAGCGATGGAGGGAGGCATTATTCGATGTGTGACTCAACTCATGGGGCGATGAATCCAGCTTATGACACGACTAGTTTTACTTCAAGAAGTTCTTTAAGACCAAGATCCAGGAATAGACATCGAAGTGACGGACGGGAGGACAGAGTTGAGGTCGAGTATAAAATCCCAAGTGATAGCGATTTGCTTGATTATGAAGTGGAAGAGGTGATATCCTTGAAGGAGATGAAGAAATCCAAGGCCATGCAGCTATTGGGCAAAAAGGGACAATACAACAAACTCCAAGCCATGACTGGAGACGTAGCATCCTTGTGCCTGCCACATGAGGGTGTCTCCGAAGCTAGTTTTTCACCAACGGTTAGCCAGGATAGTTTAATTGATGCCACCTCGTCCATTGTGGAAGAGAGCGCTAGCACCGGCAGTGACGAGACATCAGGAAGTGCTGTCTATAAGAATATCATCATCAACTTAGGAGGAAATCAAGAGAAGAGACCTTTCAGTGCATCTCAAAGCTCAACCACTTCTGCTGCAAATTTAAGCATTTTGCCGACAATAGTAGATTCAAGGATATCCCACTCACAAGAAAATGTAAACGATGGCAGTAAGCATTCCCCCGATGTTTCAAAGTGGAATTCGCCGAATGGGAATCCAAAGGGACTTGCAATGTGAATGTACAATTATTCTAGTGTAATCTGAATGTTCTCTTTGGTGTGTATGATGTTTAAGATTGATTTCAAATCATGTATGTGCATTTTGTAAGACGTATTATGTGAAATGAACAAGTGTATTTTCATAGAGGAGAATACTAATGGTTTAATTAATGAAACGCCACTATGTTGGCTTATAAGTGAGTTTATGGGGCCAGTTCCATAGTTCAGCATTTACAAACCAATATTACTGTTTCTTTGAAAACATATATCAGTTTACGTTTCAGTATTACATTCACATTTTAACGTTGATTTTCTAAGGTTATGCTGGAACAACATATCATATATTTATAAACATTATGTAACAATAGTAGAGTTTTCATTTTTAGTGTTTCATTTACGTTAATGCTCATTGAATTGTATCTTGTGTTATTTTAATGTCTTGTAGTTTTTAAATACATTCACGATTTGTTTGTTTCCTCAAATAGTATATTTATAGAAAAAAAGCACAATAATCTATTGATGATAACATTTTGCACCATTTTTCTTACATCAAGCTTTTGAAATTTTCGTAGAGTTAATATTCCGTAACTTAAAAAGCTAAACATACGCTCAAAATTTAAAATTACCTGATATTATAATTATGGCTAAAACCAGTTTTATTGACATGCTTGTTTATAAAGGTAAAGTAATCTTAATCACCTTTATTTTTGAGATTTCAATTTCATAACCCATTGTTTAGAAAAAAGAAAATGAAATGAAATTCCATTACATGCATACCATCTTACGGTCATGAAATATGGTTAGTCCACATTATTGTATCTGTTCCTCAATCATTAAAATATTTTGTCTATTTCAAATGAATTAATTTTTTTAAAAATGGCAAAGATTTTATTAAAAATATTATTCAAATTATTACATTTTTCCTGAGATTTTACCGTTTACCCATGTAGCACAACCTGTTACACAATATTGTGCGATATTATGTGATATTAAGTCATAAAACTGACTCTCGGACCCGTCCGAAGGCACGCGAATAAATGACATTGAATGCTTAGATCCGCGGCAACAGCAACACTGGTGAGAAATGTCGTTGGGTCATAAGGGCCATCAAAGGCCACGGTGGAACCCTGCTCTAAGCAAGTACTTCCCTCATCAATGGGAGGAGTCCGACCCCTACCTTTTCACGTACTTTCCAGGGTGGCGAGATTCAACCACTATATTGGACTCATCTCATCCTCATTTCAAGGTGCCCTTCGGGGGGATATTATATGATATTAAACAATATTGTGAATATTGATAAATTTCATACAATATTTCTGTGCTACTAGGAAAATGCAAAAAAAAATTGGTATTTTTAAGTATCCAACTATTAAAGATAAGATATATCACCCTGAATATATACTACTTAATTCATATACACTATGTCAGCAATTTAATTTTAAACAAACTGGCCTTTGTAAGATACATTTATTAAATACTAATCATGTGTAGGTAACGATAAATAGATGATTCTTGTAAAAAAAAAATGTTTTTTATGTATTTCACTTTTGATGAAATATTTTAAACAACTTTAATACAGACTTTGCCATATTTGGCGAAGAACAATAAGATTGTATTGTTAAAATTTTCTAACGGTTAAAATAAAATTTAATTTTAATAATATTCTAATAGCATAAAATAAAAAAAAATTACACATCTTTTGATGACGTAATTTGGGTTGAATCCTTTATGGAAATATAAATTTCGTTTAAAATAACTGTTTACTTTACAAAGGAAATTACATTAGTAATTTCGTTACTACTGTTTGACAACGGATTATAAACCCTTCGGGCTTTTGTACATTCGTTAGGATGGGTTTATTCGACTAAATAGGGGTGAGAGTAAATATAAAAGAATGGGATGTTTATATTGAATAATGAAGATTTGCTGTTTTATAAGATGTAAAGATTACAGACAATCCTTAATACAGAAGGAAAGGTACTAATACACAATAAAATAGTTCAGAGTAATTTTTTATTTCATGTAAGGGGCATTGACATTAAATTATAAAGAATAAATGAAAATTTTCTGTTATTGAAATTTGGTAATCACTTTTTTCCTAAATAATGATGATCTTTTTTATGTTATTAAATTTTTTCGGCAATATTTTAATTTTCCATTTTCTGCATCTCGGTCACAATATTTAACCACTCATACCATTGATCATTAACGTACCACTCTGGAAAACTTTTATACCACTTGAAATAGCCTTATTAATTCAAAAAAATGTGTTAAAATAAAATAATTGAGTTAAAATAACACAATACTCACATATACGTGAAACAAAATTGGACAAAAAAAATTCTAATAGGGTAAGGGGGATTCTAGATCAAAGGTGAATACCGGAAATGCGCTCTTCTTCCGCGTCTCACCCCTTAATGAGATGGAATCGTCGAAATGTGGTCGTTTCAAAATCCGTTGACAAACAGTACATTCATGTTCCAACAGAATCAAATTATAATTATTGCATTCACTTCTATAGATAATACTTTAGTCATATCACATCCAATAATTTCGTGTGTCATGTTTAGTTCCGCTTCAATGTTGTGAACGCTTGTATGTTGATGTTTAGATTAGTATGCATTTAGCGCTGTTTTTTATGTATACATTCTAGTCACAACAAGCTTCATCTGTGTTCCATCGGACTGGAAATCCTGTACCGACTGTGTTGCTCATTCATCCGCATATATTAATGCTCAATGGCCGATTTATTATGCTGTTATATGTTTATATATGTATATGTAACCGATACATCTTTAGAGATAGGAATCGAAAGAAGAATGTGTTCTTCTAAATTAGAGAGAATATGTCGTTTTAAACCAATTCTTCATAAGTAAAGAAGAATTATTTGTTCTTTTCATTCCATTCTTCTAAATGAACGAAAATTGAGTGTCTTTTGGCACTGCTTTTATTTTTAAAAACACATATTTAATCATTGTTTTATTTTGAAGAATAATCTGTTTTTAATTTTATCTATTTTTATTTTTGTTGTATCAAAACACCAAAGAAGGTGAATATATTATTACTTTCTGTTATTTTGAGTAAGAAAAATTTTATTCTTCCTCAAAATTACTGGACATTTATTGTAATTCAATGAAGTATTTTTCCAATTTTAAGGTGCTAATTTTGAAATTCAGATAATTTAATAAAGATAAATAATGCTCACAGTTACTTTATCTCAAATGAAATAAAAACCGAAGATTATTTTTATGATTCAAACAAACTTTAATAAATTATTTGAGATTCTGTCAAACTGTATGTTAAGTCAATCATCTCGCTTCTAAGTTGCTTATCTTTTTATTTTTTATTTTTTATCTAAGTTGCCTACAACCATTTGTTTTAATTTAGCATATTAAATTATGGTGTGATGATTAGAAATATATATTTTAAATTCTTCATATTCATTTTCTTTAAAAATATTTTTTGCAATATTCATGTGCACATCATTTAGTATTTAATGTATTGGTCATTATAAAAATGAAAATAAAAATATATTTCTGCATATTATAACTTACAAACCTTAGGAATGTGATTTGAACCTTACAAACCTTAGGATTTTGAATGATTTTTCTTATTTTTAACTTGTTTACTTTTGATTTATACCTGTTTATTTTATCATACTAAAATATATAATGAATAGAATATATTTTCAATTCTCCATACTAATTTACTTTACAAAAACTAAATATATTTTTTCTGTATGAATATACTACTCATGTTGTACTTTAATATACTGTTTAAAAAATAAAAATATTTTTCCCTAAAACCTTAAAAGGGAAAATAATTTTAAATCATCACATTTTTATAAACTATCTTTAATAGCTTTTAAAGGTAAAAAGTATTTTCTTTTTAAAATATGTGTGCTCATATATCTTGTTTGGCATTCTCGTGCATTTACATGAATAAATAAATAAATAAAGTTCAATTAGAAGAATGGGCTTTCTAAACCCTTAATTTCCTGTGGTGAAAAATTTTATTCGCTATTGTGTAAACTTCATGTGCTGTTGTAAAAAAAGGCTTTGTTCACGAAGCACTCTACGATCAAATATGTGAAACTTTTGTACAATTACTCGAATAGCTTTCAATGTTATGTTTCAATGTTTGAAATAAAAGAACCGTTTGGAAGAATATGAGGTTGTTTTTATTGTGTTAAGAAATATCTAGAATAATTTATTCATAGCTTTCTCGTATATTATGCAGTAAAGGTATCATTTCCTCTCATCTCGCTTAAAACTGAAAAAGGCCGCAATGTTAGGAATACTCAGACATTTATTTTTAATGTCCTTCAAGTAAGATTGTTTCACAATATTGTAAAATATCCGAGTGTATATTTTGAATGGGGGTCTATGACTAATTAAAATCAAAATTTGATGTAGAATTGCAATAGTTATCACAATTTGCCATGCAAATTTCACTTATTTAAATTATTGTACTTTTTAGTTATCACGTTTATCTATACTTATAATAAAGCTCAATGTGTGTGTGTGTGTTGGCGCTCTACAGGCCAGACCGTTGGACCAACAGCTACCAAATTTGGTACATGTATACCTTGGAGGTCGGTAATGTGCACCTCGGAGCCCTTTTTTTGAATTTTTAATTAGAGTTTGAATTAATTAAAATTTAAGCAAAATTTCGACGTTTTCCGCTATAACTTCCGAAATTATTATCGAACAAACATGATTTTAACATCAATTTAAAGATTAAAAAATTAGCTTTCTAATGGTATCAGTTTTTTTTAATTTATAATGTAAGTTTCTATTTTTAACGAATTTTTAAAGAAATATTTTAACCACGTTTTTTTAGCACGTTACTGGATAAAATAAAATAAAACAATGCCGGAAGTTCAAATAAAAAAAAAAACCACTATCATCGCAAATCAAATCAAAAGAAATACAACTGTCAGCACGTGACTGGATAAAATAACATAAATATAAAATGTGATATCTTCTAAAAATATAAATGCAAGGCAAAGGAGTCTACGATCGTTTGCAATATCTTTATCATTAATTCCATAAATTATTTTTATTTACAGTAAACCTGATTGAATTTAGACAGGATATGCATTGGAATCCCGACTTAATGGCATATTTCTATAATCGTTTGCAATATCTGTATCATTAATTCAATAATTTTTTTCCCTTTTTCGCTTTTTTAAAAAAAATATTTAACATTTTGGCAACATCACCGAAAAAAAAAACATTTTTAATATTTTGGAAGCATAATCGATAAATTATTAGAGCATTAAACTCAAAAAGTTTTTCCGAATAAAGTTACCGACTCTTTAACTACTAATAACTGAATCTTTTAACTTAAACTATTTCTTAAATTTTGGCTAAAAAATGTATGATTTAATTGGAAATTTTAGAACTCATTACTCATGGCGAACCAGCTGGTCGCCAAAGGCGGCTAGTAAGCATATAAAGCCCAGGTGACTGTATGACAAACTGTATGCCCTTATAATATATGGTTTAGAATTCCGTTGGTATCTACATATGAAATTATTTAATGGATTCATTTCTAATTCATTCCTCTAAATGGTTTCATTTTTTTGTTATCGCGTTTGCATTCATGTGAAAGTACTGACTGATAGACGGTCCCATTTAGGATGTTAAACCAGTATGATAATTATTATTTGTCAAAAACATTTTAAGGTTTGTAGTTATCATTGTATGGGGTAAGGTATGGTATCATTGTATCCCCATTAAGGTTATTTGTATGGGGACAGATAAACAAATTTAGTTTAGCATTTGATAGAAATCTACAAATTTGGCGTAATGGTTCTATACCAAATTCCATAAGTGTAGCTCAAAACTTTTCTGAGTTAACGTTTTTACGTACACATATAGCCCTACAAACAGATGAGATTCCAGAAATATGATTTTCAGACACAGGATTGCTTGAAATTTGAAGATTCGATAATGTGTACAATGCTTTTTCTTTGTATATTAGTTACAGGAGAAAGAGAAAATTTCCCGAAATTTTAAACAAATGCTGAATAACAACATCTAAGATGAAATTTAAGAATATATATGAGAATAATTATTATAATTTTATTATTTTGCATCGAAATATATATAATTTTAAACGTCTTTTAACCCTTATAAAAAAAAAAAAAACTTAAATGGGTGTATATATATTCGCAAATACAAACAGCTTCAAAACCGACATAAATCGAATAAATAGAATTTAAGATGAATTGATTGATTTTTACTAACAAAAGTAGATCAGGGTTTATTATTAGTTTAAATGTTTCAATATGTTATTTTCTAAGCAAATGTACTTTTTTTTTCTATGAAACTTACAAGGGGAGTTCAAATGAAATAGTACGAGATGACACTGTGGGTATAAATGAAGACTCCATTCAAAGTATGCACCATAAGTTCATTACAACGATTCCATTGATTAACGAGCTAAATGATTCCTTGTTTTCCAGATCTGTGCCCGTAACGAGACCCAGTCATTCACAGCGTCCATAAATTTGCCAGCCGAGTTGAGGCGCTTCAATTTCAGTTGTTTTTTCAAGTGAAAATCGCAGGGTGACATGCCCGGGTTGAAGATTGGATGGCCCAGCTGCTTCCACTTGAAATTGGCCTATTCCTTCTGCGTGGCCCTGGAGACGTGTGGACGCTCATTAATTTGTAGTGTCTCACCGTACACATTGGAATTAATGGTTCTTCTGAGATCGACAACAAACAAAGCAGGATCAGGAATTGGACGACGGTCTTAATAAGAGCCTCTGCCCTCTCCTGCGCATGCTCTGATGCATGCGGTAGACTGCAATCGGATCCCTATGCGTCTCGCTACGTTTTCCTTCAAAAAGTGACAGAGGCAAAATAAGTTAACGGTTACGCTTTTAGGATGTTTCTTACCTTTTCATTTAAACACCCCTAGTAAACACCCCTTCAGCTAATGTTTTTATTTGTGATCTTATTTCTAGATTATTTGAGTAGTAGGTATTAATTAAGAACTGAAGAAAATCTAATTTGATTTTTAATCAAATTTAAAAATTTTGTGTCAATAATTTCGAATTGAATTATTACACAAGCCATATTTTTAAATTTCAAAATTTATTTATTTTTCTTCTTTTAAATACATTATTAAAAGCATTTAAAAATATTTAAACAAATATATTTTTTTAATTTTTAATTCTATACTAACGTGCGTTCTGATTATTAATTCTATACTAATTAATTAATTCTACATTATTAATTCTATACTAATGTACGTTAAGTGCATTTTTGTGTGCACGTTACTGTTGTATGAAAAGCAAGTGCTAAAATTAGAACCGAAGTAAACCAAATCATTATTATGTTACGATGTTCCTGATTAGATACTAAGCTTTATTTTTTTAAATTTTACATGTTTTCTTATCTTCAACAAAAAGTTTATAAATCATTATTAAAAATATTATAGGATCTTGAGTTTATTTTTTTCGAAGTCACCAGCATATGGCGCTTTTTCTTCAAAGCAATGTTTAAATCAATCAAACTATTAACTGATCAGTTCAGAGTATTATATAAAAGGATGCCGTAAGTGTTTTTCCATTAAGATGCCATAATTGCACAAAATTTAGAAATTATTGAGCATCAATTAATAATTGAAATATTCCTTCAAAATGCTATTTAAATCATTAAGTAAATCAAACATAAGTTAATGAGAATGATAAGGTAAAATACTCTATACATAAGGTAAGTTATATACGTTTAAACTATAAACAAAGATCTCAATTTATCGAACTGGTAGATTCTGTGAAAATTCGAATTATCTATAGACATTTCAATATACGTTAATGAAAATTACAAATTAGTAAATTATTTCCTTTCTGAAAACAAGTATGCATACTTATTTTTTGAATATTATAGAAAAAAATTCCATTTCGGGTTTATCCATTATGATTACTAGTGTATAAATCGTATTAAGGATATCTTTCCCAAGCGTCGCTTTGATTATAGAACATTTTGCATTGTTTTTTATTTTATTTTTACTTTATTAACCACTAGATGATAGCATATAATTTTTATAGTAGTTTAAAATTGCAAATCCTGTGAGGTTTGTTTATTTTTTGTAGAAATTCGTAGATGTACATTTTTTTTTTATTTCTGATTATTTGTTATCAATCTTATTTTTCTGATTATAACGAATTCTAATCAAATTGTTTCGAAGATGATTAAATAATTCAGAATCAGATTATTTTGTATATCAGCTTTCTTCCAATACTAAAGGAAATTTGAATCCCTAAAACCAGAAAGATATTCATATCCATTGTGTCCTTTGAACATAGTTGAAGGAAAACAGTTCATCTATTTTTCATATTTCTTCGAATTCTTGAGCTACCGTAAGTGCCGGAATTCTCTCGCCTTTTTCTGCTGTGAGCAACGAAAGTATTTGAATTTTTTTTGTTGATGGAATTCAGGAATTGATTTGAATTGAAGATATTGCTAGCTGCGCAATGTTTGGAAAAAACTGAAATGAAGAAATAACAAGATCTCCAAAGATGTACCCCCCCCCACACACAAATGAATAATGATTGGTATTTTCATATATCAAAGCATTGCAAGCCATATGCATTATACGATAGATGTACCAAACCACATACATTGTTACATCTATCGTACCTAGTCATCATAATAGGTATGTAGTTATTTCTTTTATTACATATCAACTTGCTTGAATTACTATAAACATCTAATTGATTACACTATGAGAGCATGGTGAACCATTTTCTTTTCAATAAAAGCTTGTTTAGGATAAACATACTTGCAAACATAAACATAAAAAAAAACGACAAATTTGTATCAAAAATTCAAAATAAATTATGATTGTAAGGCGTTAAAACAACCAAATAAAGGTACTTTTTGTTCTGTTTTGAACATAATTATTTGTAATAAATGCTTGAAAATAATGTTTGCTTTTATTCAGGAAAGTAAAATTATTCACAATTTAGAAATATATCTCGACTCATATCTGTACTGTTTGGAATATATCCATAACTTGAATTTTAGATAGTTTTCCAATTAAAAATTTTAGTTGACATCATCTTTAAATGCATCTAATTTGGGCAATTGTCTAACATGTTTACTCGGTGTAATACTGGCAACTTTCCCATTTAGAATAATTTTTCAATACTTGAACTCCTACTAATTAAAAAAAAATGTCTAATTTTGTGCAATATGATGTATGTTTACGCTTTTTTATTATAATATCTTAGCCACCAGTATTCATTTTTGGCAATTATAAATCTGTAGTGCTTTTAATATTATTTTCTTTGAAATTCTTGCATTCTGGAAACATGCTGCTATGTCTCCAGGGAGTGCAGTGTATACGCTTAAAACAGATTTCACGCTTTCAAAAGTCTACCACTTCTATATCTGTAAATGGTTTCTAAGCTTCTTATTCGAGCATCGATATACATCTGTTGTCATAAAATGATAAACAACATCGTTACTATATTTTCATAATTTTTTTCGACATGCAGAATATTGAACATCATCGTCATGATATCTTGTATTACCTTTTATTAATATACTATGAGATGCTAATTAATATTTATTTATTCTAAGTATTTAAGTTTTGTTACCTTTAACATTTTTAAAATAAAATAACATTGCAAATCATATGTAAAAGGTATTCTTGTTTTAAACCATATCCATCAAATTGGAATTTTAATGTATTTAATTTTATCGTTATAAAAATCTTTTTAATGTTGCCTAAGTGTATTTAATAAGTCTATGTTTTGCATTTAATGATATCAAATCATTTTTTAGAATGTTCCAAAATGTTATTAGAACATTTTCGCTATATTATGGCATTCAGAATATCGCAGACATTAGACATGTCGAAAATATCTTGTTCTGATAAGGATAAATGTCAAAGATACACCTTAATGTTTGCTTTTTTTCTGATAAACTAGAGCTGTTTCTTTTGTTCTATTTACCATTTTTTGATTCATAAATAGGACATATCCTTTCACACAGAATTGTAAGGGATTACCAAAACTACCTCTCATTGGCCATCCTATTATACAAAACTACACAATTCCACCGTCCGAAAACTGATTGTAACAGTAGACACGTCATAACAAAGCCATAAAGGCATTTTGGAAAACAATATAATCACTACTAAATCATGGGATTGGAGATTTTAGTGGAACATCACAGGAGAGGCAGTCTCCATCTCGGGTTACCTCCCAAAATGAGAAACTTCATTCCTCCCTTTTTATGAGGGGAGGCCATCCTGCGGTATGAGGGGGGGAGCAAATAGCAACCACTTGGTGAAAGAGTGGACAGCAAAATGGGCTGTAAAATATATTGTCTGGCTTCCTCCCGAGGGAAAAAATACGCCAGGCTTCGATGCAGATTTACGACTCTTTGTGAGAGAATGGTGACTTTTATGACAGTTCCCATGGCAACTGGTTTTACTTTACGCCTTTGCTTTTCCCGCCAAAATAATTTCGAAGGTTGTTTTGAGAGCAATGGGCAGTGCAAAAGGAAAGGCATCGTCTTGCTTGTGGATAGATCGAAGTTTATCTGGATATGTAATTTGCTTTGCACAAATTGTTCTTATTGTTATAAATGGCTTGTTGCGTATTAACCTTCCATATTTTGGAACATCCGTATCCTCTGGGATTTTATTATTGACCCTAAGTTGATAGACATTTATTCCGTTTGTATTTACCTCATAGTTATTTACATTATTCCTTCACTTTTTGGCTGTTCTATTAAAAATAAGGACTGATCTTTAATGAATATAAAGGTCCTTTTTTCAATGTATTAAAATTATGTTCGAGATATAAAACAGTTTCAGTTATCTAATGCATTAGTTTTTTCATAAATGTTTCCAGCATTCGGTTTTTTTTTTGTTGTTTATTCAAAATTTACTAAGCAAAAAAAAAAAAAGTAATAAAAAGCATAAAAAATAATTTCCGCTGAATAAAAATATTGCAGATTTCTCTTGATTTTGTAAAAGTTAAACTAAAATTTTAATTTCAGTAATTAATTTCATGTTATTGTGAAAGGGATTTTGAAAATTAATTTCAGTTTAAAAATTTAATTTCAAAAATTGAATATCTTGTTATATCGATATAAAAATTAAATACCAATTGGTCCATATTTCTTAGGGGAAATTCTAAAATTCTTTAGATCCTTGGAGTAAATTTTGTAATCGATATTATGGAAATTAAACAGTAGAAGTAACACGGAATACACGCAAGAAACAATTGAAAAATTACTTTAGAGCAATAAAGAAGTTCTATGATTGTTTCAAACTAGTTAAAATGGTTAATGACTTAAATGAATAAAGACAAATAATGACTTAGTAATAATAATAATATTCTCATGGGATAATTTGATATTTGCAAACGTAGATTTTTTTTAAAAATTTACTTTGTAAATCCAAACAAAGAAACTTTTTCAATTATGATGGTATTTTAAAAAAAGGCTTATAAAATACTTCGTTTCTCGTTCGTTTTCTTTAAAACAGCACAATTCTTTATAAATAAGTAATAATATATAAAATAATATAAGCAGTATGTAAGCAATAATATATAAAAAAGGTGATTTCAGATTTAATAATTTATTGCAATTCTCCAATACTTATTAATTTACTGCAGCGGATATTTGACGTCATAAATGATCAAACCTCAAGGCCAGAGTATCGTTATTAATTAATCACATATTTTTCCAAAATTTTGTTCTGCCTCATTATATTTTAATACGAATGATATTGTATTAATTAATTGTTGAAAAATCTATCTAAAGAAAGAATGATAGCATTCTAATTACTGAAACGTTTTTCTAATGACAATGCTATTTTTGTATTTCGAAATTTGATTTGAGAATCTAAATTTTTTGTTAATTCGTATTACTATTTATTCCTAATCACAAGCAGTTAGTTACACTTTATTTTATTTATTTTTCTTCTGAGAACTGAGCATTTAATTTAACATTATTTACATACGATGAACAAATTCAATCGAACACATCTTTAATTTTTTTTTAAATATTGATTCTAGACGTGTAAATCAAATTGCACAGCTGCATTCTATAATTTCTATTTTAAGAAAAAGTAAATTTACAGCGGATTAAATGTATAAATTACATATTTTTGCTATTTTGTCATAGTTTACATATATACATGGTGTTTTGATTATTCTTCTCAGATAATGAATCACAAGATTTCAATATTTTGTTAAATCAATTCTCAGACATGTGAAGTTACAAAATAAAACTGTCTAAACTGTATTTCAGAAATTATTATATCAGTTATTCAAAAAAAAAAAAAAAAAAACACAAATATCATACAATTATAAAGCTGCTTATATGCATTTTACACATTTATTCAGAATTCCAAACAAATATTTCAAATGCGTCCCTTCTATTTCTGAAATGAAGTGCACTAATCTTATAACCACTCTGCTAACTCAATTGAGTTCATAAATTTTTTAAATAATTAGTGAATCAATTAGTGCTTCATCCCTATTAACTCACGATGCCCATAAAATTGTTTGAATTATTTTAATATCACATAATATTAGGAATTTCTAATATTGCCTCTGAAAAAAAAAGAAGAAAAGTTTTCTGGTGATGAATGAATTTCTAATATTGCTTTACTGAGCAGAAAGTTTCCTGGTAATGACTGAAGTTCTAATATTGTTG
>JAPMOQ010028743.1:0-19364 GCA_026543055.1 Argiope trifasciata | reverse complement strand
ATGTTTGCTGACCATGCACGGAGCGCTTGGGTTCATATCACCACACGGGTTATGGATCATCCATTTCGAGATCAGTTCCTTGAGTTCCGGATCATCTTCTGGAAACTTTATTAGTTCGCCATATTGGCTATAGATGGCAGCACGTTACCGCTTGAAACCTATTAGCCAAAATGGTGGACTAATAAAGTTTGAAAATATCCTATCTGTAACTCCGAACTGCTCAACCGTAGCGCTTCAAAACCGGCACCAATCGATTCCTCGTGGCCAAAAACCCCAGACCCCCAAGTTTACCGGAGTTTATTAATTCTGGGGCGATTTTCGACTTGGCAACCATTCCTCGTATTATAGTATAAGATATATGATACCATCTATCGACAGAAAAATTAACTATTCAATGTTTTTAAATTTAATGTGATTAAAAATCAAATTATACTTGGATAGCTTTAAATTACAATTGCAGTCAAATTAGATATAGTATATTGCTATCACTATTTACTGTCAAAAATGGGCGTTTTTAAAAAAGGTAATTATTATGATATTTATCGAAATTTGTGAAAAGTTTTAGTACAAATGGACGCTGAAAAATTTCAGCGCCATCTATAGATGAAAAAATTACCTATAAACTATTTTTTATTTATTTAATAAAACTAAAAATCATATATTTAGAACAATTGCTGCCATATCAAGAGCAGAATATTGTTAACTGTAGATTATATACTATTTCAATAATGAGTGTTTTCTAAAAAAGATTTTCATTATCATATTGACAAGGATTTATGAAATTTTTTTTCCCAATTGGATGCTGAAAAAAATTAAAAATGATATTTTCGTTGCAAAAACTCGTTTTATGTATTTCTTCTCTTTTCTTTGGCATCCACTAACTTAACTGTTATTTTAATTTTTTGCAATTTAGTTACGATAAATTACATTTTAATGTAGAGATCAATATACAGTAGCTTTCAAAATTTCTTTGAAATTCCTTCAAAGAAAAGAAAAAAATTCTTATTATTATTTGACTTTTGAGTCAGTTAATTTACGACAGATCACTGTTTACTCGTTTCATTTCGCCTATATGTCGTTTAGAAGCGAACTGATTTCCATGTAATCAGTATAATAATGGGATGCATCATTTATACGAGTCAGAGATTCATATAATTTCCATGGTGATTGGATCAATGAGCGAGCTAAGAAGATTCTAACTAATGAAACTTGTAATTAATAGAAAGCATTCCTGCAAAAACATTAAACTGTGCTAATTTAAGTATTGTTAAAGAACATTCTGAAAAAGTAATTTCATCTTTTTGCAAATACGCTATGAAATTTCTTGGTTATTTAGATTGTCTTTTAACAAAATTATTTCACCAATCTGGTTAATTTAATTTATGATGATTTCCTTCAATGCTTGCAAAAAATTCTCCATGCAAGACGGTGATAAACGACGCTTATTGAATTTAACACCAATTGCATGCATATAAAAACCAATAAATTAAAATATGTATGATTGGGATTTGAGATGTGCAATAATGGTTTATGATTTACTCTTCTTATTTGTGGATATTTAGTTTTATAATAATTGTTGTATATAGGGTACAATAAGGTGCTAACACTTTTTTAAAATAATATTTTCAATGTATTTTAATTTTATTACATCGATAAAATTCAGTAATGCTGATTATTGTTTGATTTTTCGTTATTTTATATTCTTGCTTGTTCAACAGAAGGAATAGGAAGCCTTAGATTAAAACTCAATTTTTGCAATCAAAAATATTTATTTAGAATTCAAATCCAATCATTTTATAATAATTCCCATTTTTATAATTTTTTAAAATTATTTTCCTAACCAAAATTTTGAATTTTTTTTCATATTTTGGGTAAGTTTCTTTATTTGAAAATTTTAAAAAAATAAATGTAATCTGTTATATAAATTAAACCGTTCTCAATAACCAAAATAATACTATATAATAAAAAAAAGAAAATAAAAAAAACACCGTGGAATAATTTGTAAGCTAATTGGTTTTCATTGCGATAAAATAAAGCGATAAGGATAGTTCTATCACTGGCTCACTTAAGATTTTTTTAAATATGCCACGCATTTTACCTCCCGACACATCGCCTTACACAATAGGAATCCTCAAAGATATTATGTTAGAAAGTCCTGTAGAGGTCATCCCTGCCTTCCTTCCCTTAAAACTGAAAGCCCCGTGCATCTACTTCTTTGACAATTCCCGAAAATCAAGCAGGTGATTACAAAGTCATTTCAAGACAACGGTATTTGGAGTTTTTCCGTAGATTTATTTCAAAACTCTTCATTAAGACACATAGCACTGATGACACTGTTTCAAATATTCCACGAGTTTCACATGCCGAAAGCAAATTCTGATCAACTCTGTAAGATTCATTGCATGATTATAAACGATTCAAACCAGCAACACTGCTGTAACGGACGTAGCTATTTGGTTGCCAATATTAAATTTACTACTCTTCTGCTAAATTGATAACAATTTACACTTTCGTTATTTTTTTACGCCTAATCATTAAAATGTTTAAAAATTCATAAACTGTTGGGTTTTATTCCTAGATCATATCTGATAATTCTGCATGGATTTATATTACAATTGTCATATTATTTGTCGTAAATATTTTTTAGATATTTATACTTTCAAAAACACTAAAAAAAATCAGCAATTCTTGAATCATGTTTGTTTATCTGTAAACACAAATTATCAGTTAATACAATAAAAAAGCTCTGAGCTGCAGGAAAATTAATATACGCTTTTCAGATGAAAATTGTAGTTTTCTAACAATGTCTAGATGTAAACAATTCGGAAGCAGTGCAATGTTGCGATTTGCGCATAATTATAAAATTATGTCATAAGCCAAATGGATAAACTTTGCTACACTTATTATGAAGTATAAATTTAAGTATTTGTGCTACACTTATTTTTCATCAGAATTGCGCATTAATATAAAATTTGCGGCAAAATTCGTAAAATTGATGACAACCTGTCGGTCTGTAAATTCACATATGTAAATGTAATAATTCCTTATAAATTCATTAAATGAAATTTGATATGCGTTCTTTTATTAAAAATGTATATCTGCATCAAATTATTGTTTCGATGGCTAGAAAATAAGGTGTCTTCAATATATTTTCGAATTTCTTCATTATAATGCTGAATACAAAAACATATCAGACTGAATCGGAAAAGGCTGAAATCGTTGGATGGTAGCGATTGTGAATAGAGCTCAACTTGAAAGACATTGCCGCGCATAATTAAGTTATATGTTATTTGAGTCAATAAAAGTATTTCTGAAAATGTTAGGTTCATTGATTTTTTAAGTGTTGACAATTCCTATCACAAATACTTAATGACATACTCATGGCACTTAATTGTAAGAAAATCTTCAAAAACATTCTTTTACTACTAAGTTTTATTGAGTTATTAAGCGTTGAGAATCATCAAATTACAAGAATTTTATAGCTGATGTCCAGATTCGAAAACAGATTTTAAATTGTCACTTTTGAATAGCACAGGATATTTTTTAAAGTATCTAATTATTTTTATAGACCGAAACAAAATAAAATATTGTTATTTGCATCATTTAAATCTTTTTAAAAGTAAAACTAAAAACAGAATTTAATCTAAGAAATTTTTGTTGAATATTTCTTAAAATATTACATAAATAATTAAATTATTCTGTAGTACACATAACGATTAGCTTTTCAGTCTTATATTTTAAAAAAGAAATGCGTTGTTTCAGGAAAGAAATGTTTTTATATCATTTTGCAGTTTAATCATTCCAACTTTAATTTAAAACTGAAATTTTAGGGTGCTAACAGATAATTTGGGAGACATATAGCACAATACGGGTTTAAAGCCTTTATAAATGCAGGAGTGAATTATATCACTATCAAACTTTGAACCTTAAAAATATTTTGATGAAATAACTATTAAAAGACAAGTTAAATAAAGTATTTAATTGACTATGACATCACACAAATAGTATTTACCTGACAATTTTAAAGAGCATTAAAATAGGTGAACCGGCAAAACACCAAAGGTGGCTGGTATAAAATATTTTTTGTTTGAGTGATTATTTTCTAATCAGAAAAACATCTGCGTGTTAACACTTTTGGTATTAATATTTGTATTTGTCTTAAACTTTTCATCTTAGACTGAATCGAATTTTAATATTAATAGATTAAATAGAATTTATACAATATATTTAAACATTCATATTTAAAATTATAAAAATTATTTAAGTTCTGTTTATTTAGTTTGTTTCATGCTAAGAGGTTACGTTACTCAAATGTCTGTCTTAAAATCCTAATTGCATATTTAAACGTTTCAGGAACACATTTTACAAATTCAGGACTTACTATGATTTTGCAGCTCCTTAATTTCAAAGAAAATAATGAGAGGTTACACTTTAATACCTTGAAAAGGTCGATTTTCGCTAAAAAGGATATTTTTCAAAAATTCTTTTATTAGATAGACCAGTGTTTCTCAACCTTTTAGTATTCACGGCCCAATTTTCAATCATAAGTTTCATCGCGCCCCCCCCCCACCGCATACAATAAAATGTATACAATAATAATGTATTTTGAGTATCCTACACTACAACCTTAATTTAAAACTTTACAAATTACCAAGAATACGGAAATTTATTGACATTTTGCAACACCGATCCCCAGCATTGAAAAAACAAGAATCCTATGCCTTTTTATTGCTCTTGCGTCCCGCCATGTCTTGAATTCTCACGGTTTCGCGAGAAGTTTCGATTCGTCTGGAATTTGTCTGGTCAACTTAAAAGTTAAGTTAGGAGCGTGCGCAGATGTGAACAAACGTTTTCTCAAAGGGAGAAGGAGAAAGTTAGTTCTATGACGCCAATTTCAATTCCAGACAATCGCATTCGAGTCGATCCTTCTATCTCTATTGAATCTGTTCTGAATGTGTATGTTGTATATATATTCGTGTAATTGCAATATTAAATAAATATTCAGGGCAGCAGACTTATGCAGAATCATGGATAAATTTTTAAGCTGGCCTAATCGAGCATTAGACGATAGACAAGCATCAACAAGTACACAGACGAGCGTGGTTCCGAAAATAAAATCAAGAAAATATTCTTAATAATACTTAAATTTTGGGTTCACTAGTACTGAAGTAAGTGAAGAAGAAAGGCCCCTGTGTATCATTTGCTCAAAAATGTTGGCGGCAGACAGCATGAAACCTAATAAACTTAAACGACATTTGGAAACTCTTCATAGTGAGTACGTAAAAAAACCCGGAGAATTCTTCGAATTAAAATTAAAATCATATGAAAAGTAAAAATCATTGTTTAAAAAAACTTTGTCAGTGAATGAAAAAGCTTTAACTGCCTCTTACAAAGTTTGATATAAAATAGCCAGATGTGAAAAGCCTCACACCATTGGTGAAGAGTTTATTTTGCCAGCCGCAATTGAGATTGTAGAAATTATGTTTGGAGATAATTTTGCAAAAAAATTGCAGTCTATACCTTCTTCAAATGATACTATTGCCCGTCGAATTGCTGATATAGCTGAAGATGTAGAGTGTCAGCTTTTTTCGAAGTTACGTAACAAATTGCTTTCAATACAACTTGAGGAGGCAACAGATAGTAATAAAGATGCTCATTTCATGGCCTATGTTAGATTTTGTGATGATTTGTCAGTAGTAGAAGAATTAATTTTCTGCAAACCAATAGAACTCAAAGCAACAGCACTCGCATTATTTGCTATATTAAATGATTTTATGAACGTGGCAAACAGAATGGAAAAATTGCATCGGAATATGCCCCGATGGTGCTCGTTCTATGTCCGGAAGATTCCAAAGTATTCAAGCACTTGTGAAACAAAAATCGCTACAGTGTGCCTGGACACATTGCATGATCCACAGAGAAGCTTTGGCTTCCAAAGAAATGAGTCCTGGTTTGAACATTGTGCTAACTGCGTTTGCAACCGTAGTAAATTATATAAAAATGAGACCCCTGAAATCAAGAATCTTTTCCGCACTTTGTAAAGACATGGGTGCAGTACATTCAGCGTTTTCTATTTTATTGCGAGGCAAGATGGTTATCACGAGGCAACTTTTTGCAACGTGTTTATGATTTAAGAGAAGAAATCGCAGTTTTCCTAGAAGAGGAAAACAGACCGGAAGCTGAGAATTTTCGCGATAGTTTATTTGTGATGAAATTGAGCTACATATTCGAGAAATTAAATAACTTGAACCTTCAATTGCAAGGAGCAAATACACATATATTGGATACGAGTGATAAAGTTAATGCTTTTTGTAGGAAATTGGAATTGCGGAGTAGAAATTTAAAGCAAGAAAACTTGACAATGTTTGCAAATTTGAATGATTGTATTAAACTTACAAGGCTGAAGAACAACATGTAAAAATTGTTTTTGTAACCAATGAAAATCATTTAGCAATGCTAGCAAAGAATTTAAAAAGTACTTTTTTGTTGACGACAAGCTGATATCAAGTTACAAGTGGGTGAGGGATCCATTTCAAAATACTCCTGAAGGATTCTCAATTGAAGAGAAAGAAATCTCCATACACTTCACGGTAAGTGGCGAAACCAAAAGACAATTTAGTAATAAGTCACTCTTTGAATTTTGGGCAGGAGCGGATGATGAGTTTTCTGCACAGAAAACAAGGGCATTTCGCTTTCTACTACCATTTTGAAAACTGGATTTTCTGCGTTAGCTTCTTTGAAGACAAAATATAGATCTCAGCGAAATACAGAAAAAGAACTGATAGTGTCTATTTCTTATATTAAACCCTCCTTCGAAAAACTTTGCTCTGCAAGACAGGCCCAAGAAAGTCACTAATAATTATTAAATTTGTTTTTCATTAAGTAAGTTGTTTTAATTTAATAAGTTGATTATTAAATATGTCGAAATGTATTTTGTTTTGTATGTGTATGTGTGTGTTTGTTCTCTCCTTTCAGTCACTTAATCAATTTTTTAAATAACATTTTCTCTTGGATATGCTCGCGCCCCCCCATCAATGTTCTCGCGCCCCCCTAGGGGGGCGCGCCCCACAGGTTGAGAATCACTGAGATAGACCATTTTTTGAGTTATTCAAAACAGGTTTACTTTTGTCTGTACGTTAATTAGAAGTCAAAATATCAATATTTTTGTAATAAGTGATCAGGAAATGGACATTAAATCGGTACTTACGGTTATTTAAAAGGTCCAAAAACGTGTTAAAAATATGTATAAACATACATTTAGTTTTAAATACGGAAAATGTTTTGCACAGAATAACACAAAATGCCAATGAGAGCTTTAACGGTGTTTTGTATTTTGTATCAAAAGATGTCTTTGTTGAATTCTGAATAATCAGATTAGAGGTATTTAAGTCTGTAATACAATGCAATGCCTGTCATATATCAAAACATCATTATGTTTAGTTCAAAAACACCATCCTAAAATGCATGATATAAGAAAGGTCCTTATTTTAATGAAAATAGATTCATCTATACTTATAATAATAATCAATGTGTGTGTGTTGGCGCTCTACAGACCAGACCGTTGGACCAACAGCTACCAAATTTGATACATGTATACCTTGGAGGTTGGAAATGTGCACCTCGGAGCCCTTTTTTTCGATTTTTTTAAAAATTAGAATATGAATTAATTAAAATTTAAGCGAAATTTCGACGTTTTCCCACTATAACTTCCGAAAATATTATACAAACATGATTTTTATATCAATTTAAAGATTAAAAAATCAGCTTTCTAATGGTATCAGTGTTTTAATGTATAACTTAAGCTACTAGTTTTAACGAATTTTTAAAGAAATATTTTAACCATGCTTCTCTTTATCACGTGACTGGATAAAATAAAAGAAAACAATGCCGGACGTTCAAAAAAAAAAAAAAAACTATCATCTCAAATAAATCTAAAGAAATGCAACTTTTAGCACGTGACTGGATAAAATAAAGGAAATATAAAATGTGATACTTTCTAAAAAAATAAATGCAAAGCAAAGATTTCTATAATCGCTTGAAATATCTAAATCATTAATTCCATAAATCTTCTTTATTTACGGCAAACCCGATTGAATTTAGACAGGATATGCATTGAAATCCCGACTTAATGGCATATTTCTATAATCGTTTGCAATATCTGTATCATTAATTCAATATTTTTTTTTTCTATTATAAAATGCGATAGTTTCTAAAAAAATAAATGAAAGCCAAGGTTTCTATAATCGTTTGCAACATTTAAATCATTTATTGAATAATTTTTTTTCCCTTTTTCGCTTTCTTTAAAAAATATTTAATATTTTGGCAACATCACCAAAAAAAATATTTTAGAACACATTACTCATGGCGAACCAGCTGGCCGCCAAAGGCGGCTAGTATTATATAAATGAATTCCCGAAGAAATTAGTTGTTCTTTTAATTATTATTGCAGCTTCTTTCTCTATGAAGATGTAAAAACTGACTATATGATTTAAATTATAAGTTTGAGCTGTAAAGAATCTTCTTTCTTTAAAAGATGTCTTCTGAATGTAAAGACTTATAAAATTGCAGTTAGATACATACTTATTAAACATGTTATTTTATGATTGACTTAAATGAAAATTTGCAGCTGAACTGTACATTCGAAGCAGGCACATTTTTTTTCTTTCATTCGAATAATAAGTCGAATGCGAGTTACAAAGAGCATATACAACTTTTTTTAGAATTTTTAATCATGTGAAACTGATGATTTGGAGCCGAATATATATAAATTCTAAAAATTTTTTAAATTGAAATTTTAAATTAATAATTTAAAAATACTAAAATGCATAAATTCGACATTTTAAATTTGATTGGATGAAACCATTTCTGAAATAAAATATTTCTATTTTTCAGATTAATTTTTGAAATAGCAAATAAAATAATAGAAAAATTTTGACTTATATTTGGGAAATTTCGTACAGTGCAAAAAACAAGTGTAATGAGGAAAACTTAAATTAATTTACAACAGAATGACTAAAGTGAAATTAAGAAATTAAAAATACAAAATTTTAAAAATAGAATACGTTTACTATAAAAACGATAAATTGAGTGATAGGAAGAATCACTGGAAATGAATATATCGAGGGTATTGGTGACTTCCGAAAGCAAAATTAAGGCTAGGATCGAATCTATAGGAAAAATAATCCTTAATTTTGGGGGCGTGTTTATTATCTTCACTAAGCATAAACTATCTAGCATTAGCGATCATTCTTAATCTTTTATTTTTCATGCAAACTGTAGCCCTCTGCATAGTGGAAAATGATTCTAAAAAAAATAATTTTTTTTAAGGCTTCACTCTGGTATAATAAAAGGAGTAGGTAGTAGGTTACATCAGTCCTACAATCATGGTAAAGATGTAAGTAATAATTATTCTTTAGAATATGAAATAAAAACATAATGAATATGTAGTAGCGATGTATTCACTATGTTTATCACATTTTTCAATGAATAATATCAAATTTCAGTGTAGATTCATTGTTACATTGTTAATTTTAATAATACAAACACATGTAACGTAAAGTGAGCGTGCTCAAATATAGGATGAATTTATTCATTTCAAAACATGTGCAAGCATAACTGCAGTTTTAATAAATGAATGAATTTGTTGTTTATAGAGATTATTATGCAACAGAAATCTCTATCTAGTATACATTATATCATTGACTCATTAAAAACATTCAAAAGCTAGAACTCTTCAGAAGCAAAGAGAGTGATTTGGGTAAATCAAAGATCTTTTTATACTTTTGTAAGAAAGACAATGTGATTGAAAATGTGTTGCAGACGACGAATGTATGATTGTGTGCATGAAAATAAATGTTAAAAAACATATTTCTTCAAGCATGTCTCTGATAAGTAAATAATGGTCAATATTCCTAATCTTAAAGTTAAATCAATAGGAACAAGATTTTAAATTAATTTAATAGTTGTTGCCGGAGATTGTGATCCGTTGAGATCCGGTGCACCGTCTAAAACACCAACCCTATTCAAGTTATTGGGATATTTTCTGTTATCGAATTCTGAAATACAAATCTATGACGTGTTATGACAACTTTCGTCATTAACGTAAAGAAATCTACATATTTGAAGTGCAAGAGACGTTACTTTTAAAAATGTATTGTAACTATGACAGAAAATTTAGAAAAGCTTACGTCAGTTTTCAGATTAAAATGAAGTTCAGTTGCTCCCTTCAACGAAACAACTCAGTTTGACAAGTCTGTTATTATTCACAAAAAGTGATTGCAGCGACCTCGTACATGGAAATTGATGCTAACTCTTTTGTAAATTATTAATTCTAATGGAAATATTTTATCTTGACTAACTTGAAATAAATCTTAAGAGTTATTTTCTTATGTGTGTAACAAATTTGGTTAGGATCATTTCAAAGATTTTTCTGTCTCTACTGTTAAATATAAAACTAAATATTCGAGCTTGACAAACCTACCATTATTGTAATAAAAAAATTACTCATAAAAAATTAATGACTCACTAAGTCAGTGAGAATAACTTCACATAAGCATAACCTTACATGATTAATAAGCATATGCAAGCAACTTTTAAATCCAAACTTTGCAATCTGCCACTTCACAATACGTGTCAGACCGTGATGATCAGACTGGCCTTTGTCATATTCTTCCGCAATGAAGTTAGGATGCTCTGTTGCCATTTTGACTTAGCAAAAATCTTCTACTGACATGTTTCGAAACATATGCTTTTCTCAAGACGATTATAGCCGCACAGAAGGAGATAGAGGTTATGCTTCGGCTTTTGATTATTGATCGCAGCGCCCTCTGAAAGAGAACCACAAAATGAAACATGGGGACGTCACGTGGATGACATTTTGGATTTCTTCCTTTTGGTTATTCTATTGTCATTTCCTCGTCCCTGTGATCTTGCTTTCTCATTGCTTGTGAGATAATCTTTCATATTTACTTTAATACTATAAATAATTGTTAAGAATTATTTTCTTATGTGTTGAACAAATTCAGTTGGAATCATTTAAAAGATTTTTCTATCCCTATTGTTAAATATGAAACTGAATATTCAGAAAAATTCAACTTAATAGTGTTTTAACAAGAAATATTTTTATATAAAATTAATGGCTTGTTTATTGGGAATTATGACTACTTGATGAAGAATATCAAGGATGCTTTGCTCGTGCGAAGCAGTAATTCATAGTAGATCCTCCAGTAGTAAATGTCACTTCATAATGTATATCAGATCGTGATGATCAGACAAACCTTATCGCATTGACACTGCAATGAGATTCGGATGCTCGGTTGCCATTTTGACATAGCATAAATCTCTTACCGGCATGTTTGAAACGTATGCTTATATTAGATCCTTATATTATCAAACTACCACTATTTTAACAAAATATATTTTCATATAAAAAAATAATGCTACTCTATGTTATAGGAAGGTACACAGACATATGTCGTAGATGCTTTGCTTATGCAAGACAGTAACCCAGATTAGACTTTCGATTTGCGTTGGTTCGTTAAAATGTTTCTCAGATCGTGATTGTCAGACTGACCTTGGACAAAATCATTTTGTAATGATATTCTTCTCGAATCTCCCAGCTATGACGAAGAAACTAACATACTGACTATATACTTAAGAGAATTAATAAAGCTCATTAAACCAATTGTAATACAAACAATTTGAAGGATTTCATCACATTCTTTGCAACTCTGCAAACAGTATGGAGAAATTCTCCTGATGCTTGTTTTCTCCATATCTTTTCAATGATCATAAATATTATTACAAAATATGTCAAGGTGGAAAAACTGAAAGGCAATATATTTCCAACTATTGTTTAGTGGACATTAAAACAGGGTTAGCTGGCCTCTGAATGAATGAATTAATTAGTATTTAATTTAGGCATTCTGGCCCACTATTCTATGTCAGGTATTCAGTAAGAATTGTCAAATAAAGGATACAGAGTTGCCGCTTTCAACCAATTCAAGCTCTCCAGGTCAAAAATAAGACCCCTTTCTATTTTTCAAGTTCCTCCATCGAAGAGAAAGGTAGTTACATCTTTCTACTAAGATGTAAATTTCCAGCTGCTGTTTAAAATATATCATTTTTTCCTTCTTTTTTCAATTTGTATTTATAAATTTTATAACCTGAATAATTTTTTGGATTTTATGTTCCTGAAAGTGAAAAATTTTAAATGTGCTTATAACTGGGAGGACTGAATAAAAAAATCTTATTTCAGCACTTTTTAATATAGCATATACCGGGTGGCCAGAAATAAAACACCCCTACTCTGACCTCCCTGGATATCGAACTACTCAGTGTAAAGGCTTGAAAATTTGTGGACATACTATTCAAAAAATGGGGAAACGGATTTCACGAAAAAAAAATTTAGTTCCAGAAATCACCGATAGGTGGCGCTGTACCACTAGACGTATGCTGAAAAGACACAAAAACACGTTTTAAACACATTTTATTTGAAAGTACCAAGCATACATGAAACAAGGACGTTATCGATGCAGGGAATGCTGCTCAATATGGTTCCCTTCCTGAAGATGTAAAATGTGAAGTCTGTGGACAGCTTGTTCAACTGCGGATCGTAACTGGTCATCTGAGATGCTTCTCACATGCAGACTGATACTCTCTTTCAAATCTGCCAAGGTTATCAGACGTTCTCGATAAACAAGGTTTTTTAAGTGTCCCCAAAGCCAAAAATCACACGGATTAAGATCCGGTGAACGAGATGGCCAAGTTGTCGGAAACGCGCGACTGATTATTCTGTCAGTGGTGAAATGTTGGCGAAGAAACTGTTGCACAGGGAGTCCAATGTGTGGAGGTGCTCCATCTTGCATAAAAGTAATGGTGTCAAGGTATTGGCGCTGCTGCAAATGGGGTACAACAAATGTTTCGAGCATCCTTTTGTACCTGTTGGCCGTCACGGTACATGTCTCAAGGCCATTGGAAGTAACCTCTTCGAAAAAGAACGGTCCAAGGATGAATGTGGCTGTGAATCCACACCAGACTGTAACTTTCGGTGAGTGGAGTGGAATCTCTTGGAAGGTACGGGGGTTTGTCGTGTCCCATATGCGACAGTTATGGGTGTTCACTGTTCCACTGAGGTGGAAATGGGCCTCATCGCTCCACAGAATCTGCCACGGCCACGATGCATCCACTTCAACTCTAGCAAGAAATGTCAATGCAAAGGTCAGTCGCATCTCCCTTTCTGTGGCCAGCAATTGTTGATTAGGGCGGATTTTGTACGGGAAACAATGCACCATTTTTCTGAGTACGTTCCACACTGTGCTATAGGGAACACCCAAGTGTCGTGACACTGCACGTGCACTACTGCAGCCTAAAACATTATCCATTGACTGTTCAACAATACCGGTGGCAACATCTTCAACGACATCTGAACGAACCGGTTTGCGTCCTCGACCAGGCTGAACTCCAAGATGTCCAGTTTCCTCGAATCGAGCGATCATTCTCCTGAGAGCTTGTGGAAGCAATGGTCCCTTACGCAAATCCTTAAGTCGGCGAAACTCTCGAAGTGCTGCTGGAGCATTTCCTTTATTCTCGTAAAACAACTTCACAAGCAAAGCGCGTTCTGGCAGCGTGACAGCCATCACTAATAAGAATGACATTCCCCACCTTTTAACTTCTTTTATACCCAGAACATGGCTTCTAACCATGCTTTATGCAAATTTTTCTGGTTACAGTATGAAATTGCAGTTACAACGGGAGTTCTAGCTTCTTTACTATTTTTATTTTCCATAAGGGGCAGAAAAATTAAAAAGGAAGCATGGAAGCATTCCATTCCGCATAAACATTTTAATTTTTATTATTATTTGTGTCTTTTGATCATAGTTCCAGTTGTGCAGCGCCACCTATCGGTGATTTCAGGAACTAATTTTTTTTCGTGAAATCCGTTTCCCCATATTTTGAATAGTATGTGTACAAAATTTTGAGCCTTTACACTGAGTAGTTCGATATCCATGGAGGTCAGAGTAGGGGTGTTTTATTTCTGGCCACCTTGTATTTAATGCCTTAACCTATAAAAAATGTAATTCTTCCCAGCGTTATATCATTTTTCGAAATGCTACTATATTTATTTGTTTAAAAATTTAAGACTAAATTTCCATGATATCATTGGAGACCCTGTAATAATAAAAAGTTAGACACTGCTACATTAGGGGCCATTTCTTTGAATAGACAGAGAGGAACATTCTCTGCTGAAAGCCACACCCTAAAAATCGAGGCAAATAATGGCGCCATCTATTAATATATGTATAAACTATACATCATTTAAATTTATTTAATATTATGTTTGGAATATTTGCTGTCTTATCAGATATATTATTAACTGTAGGTAGTATATAATCTCGAAAATGTATGCTTTTATAAAATATGGTATTTATAATCATAATTGCAGGGATTTATGAAAAGATTTACCACAAATGGAAGAAGAAAAAATATTGGAAATAATATTTTTATGACAAAAAAAAAGTACGTCCTTACTACTTCTCTCTTTTTTGCATTTGGTAACTTAAAAATTTTAAGCGTTTATTTTGAGATTTAGTTTTAATAAATTATATTTGAATATAGAGGTCAATATACAGTAATTTTCAGAAATACCTTAAAAATATTTGCACTCTAAAATTCAACGGGAAGAAACCAAAACTCTTGTTAATAAATGACTTTCGTGTCATTTGATTTCAAGTAGAGCACCTTTGAATGTTTTTTTTTTGAGTATATCTTTTTAACAGTATTGATATCTCTGTAACCATTGCAATGATGAGTTGTACAATTTATATGAATATGAGCTTTCATTTTCCAAGGAGATTGGAATGAATGAAGACACCATTTTTTCAACTTGTAAGATTATGTAATATCAGGTATTCAGATCCTTATTAAAGAATGGTTAAATTAATAAAACGAGTTAAAGTAATAATCAAAGACATGTTATGGGCTGATAATTTAAGCGATGTTAAAGAAATCCGAAAAAGTTTTCCATTTTTCTTTTGAGAATAACATTCCTTTGTTATTCCTATTTTTAATATTAATGTGTAAAAATAGACAATATCCGTAATGATATCCATAATTTGTATTAAATATTTGCAGAAAATTCACCACGTTAGATGATGATTAAAAATACTTATTCGATAAAATATTACTTGCATAAACATAAAGTAAGAAAAATTCCATTAATTCTTGTGCTATGAAATGGTGATTAAGGATTTAAACGTTTAAATTTTGTGTAAATGTTTAAATGGCTAATTTAGTAATAATTGTTTTTAGTAAACTGTGATAATATCCTAATTTTTTTTTCTTAAATAAGATTTCAATCTCTTTTCATTCATTAAACTTATTAATTTGAATTGCTTATTAAATATTCGGCTTTGCATCGCTTTATTTATATTTGTCTTTAGAATCAGGTAAATTTATAAAATGTTAGATTGAAAGGAATTATTAATACCAAACACACTTATTTAAAACTCTAATCCAATCATTTTATAATATTTCGCATTTTTTCTCATTTTTAAAGTCATTTCGTTAAAATTTTGAATCTTTCTCTGATTTTGGGGAAGTTTTTTTTCTTTAAGAATGTTTAGAAATCTACTGTGCATTATATAAATTATTTTTTCTTAATAATCACAATAATTATATTTAGAATTCTAATTCAGTCCTTTTATACTTTTTTTTATTATTTTAATTCTAATAATTCCTAAAATTACATCTATGTTAAAATTTTCAATATTTCTGCTTATTTTCATTTTTTTTTATTTATTTGAAAATGATTTAAAAAATATCTCTATTTATAAATTTAAATATTTTCTTAATTTTCCTTAAGGATATAATAAAATTAAAAAAATATTAAAAAAATTGTTACTTCGAAAAAAAAAGGAGGCGATGAGGATCGAACTGTTGAGATACTACTTTTACTTTATATCACAGACTATACCTCCCGACCACACCGCCTCAGTCAACAAACGTCGAAACACATTCTCTTTGAATGTCATTGTTGAGATCTTCCTTTCTTCCCCTAGCTCCTCGAGACGGGTCTCCCACCCCAGGGCAAGGCAAGCAGAAGATACGAAAGAAATTTTAATGCAACCAAAGTCCTATCTCTTTCATTAGTTCCTTCCGCACGGTGATTGCATTCTGTTTCCAAATTATTTGATAAACGTTTTAGACGGATATTTAAAATAAACACACAAACTCTTTCAAACAATTAAAAATACGACTCTGCATGTAATATTCTATGGATCTTATGTCTCTGCGAGCAAATTTTACTCAACGCTGTAAATTACATTGAATGATTATAAGCATTTCCCAACCTCAAGAGTTTTGTAACAACTTTATATATATTAAATTTGCCCAATATTAAATTTTCAATTCTTGCCCTAAACTATTTATGAGCTACACTTATCTTCCCTTGTTATTAAAAATTGACGACTGTTGAGTTTTGTCTATAATCTAGGGGGCTCCAACCTCTACTCTCTTATGCTCCAACCCTCAGAAACTGCTAATTCAATTATTTTCACAATGTACATAAGCATATAATTAAAAAAAAATTTTTTTTCTTAAAAAGTTATTGCTTTAAAATAAGGCGATGAGGATTAAACTTTCACTCCACCGTTTACAACTTTTAAATAGATCGCAGACTTTACCACTTGACGACATCACCTTATGCATTAGAAACGTCCCAAGACATTCTTTTTGAATGTCATTGTTGAGATCTTTCCTCCCCCCCCTCTAGTTCCTAAAGACGCATGAATCAAATTATTCAACAGTCCCCCTCCCCTCCATTGCAAGGCAAGCATAATTTTAAAAAGACATTTCAAAGGATAATTGAAATAATCATTCAAATTTTTCTTTCAAAAAATCAACAATACTACACTTTTTGAAATATTCTATGAATCTCACATCACTTGAAGCAAATTTTACTCAACGCTCTAAACTACAATGAATGATAATAAGCCTTTCCAAACGCAAAAGTTTTGTAACGACAGTAACTATATGGCTCTCAATATTGAATTTTCAATTCTTGTTTTAAATTGTTTAGGATCTATACTCTTTTCCCTTCTTATTAAATTTTTGGTAAATTGATAACTAATGAAATTTTTCTATACTCTAGGTGGCTCAAAACCCTGCTCGCTTATCCTCATCAAGCCCCAGGACCTTTCAATCCAGTTCCTTTCGGATTGCTTATCGATACAAACTTGCTTCGCTCACTCGCATGTACTAAACTATTTTAATCCAGCAAATGGATATATTTAGATTCAATCTATTTCAAAATAAGATTTAAAAAAAATGAAAGAAAAATAAGCTGTAAAGCAGAAAATAGGCTCGCAATAATAGCTGTATCAAATACAAAAAGCCTTTATATGTCTTGCATGCTTCCGATAGTTTCTTCCTTCGATTAATTTACTGATCAGCAAGCCTTTCAATATTTCCGGTACATTCAACAGATGTTCCAAACTTGAATCCACTTCTTTTTCCCAGTAACATGCCCGGTAAAAAGAACCGAGTCCTGACATAGTCCGAAATTTATGCTGTTGTAGTCGGAAACTTGGCTCCATACACATAAACGTGTAACCCCATCTATTTCATTAAGACTGGATCTTCTTATGAACGATTCTTGAGTGTTTTCATTCTACTTGTCTTCTCTTTTTCCTTTTCGCTTTTAAATTCTATACAGCAAGACAAACTCATCATGACGCCATGACACAATACCTTATCCTGAGCCTCTCATTGGTCGCCGCCACTCTACCAACCCGGACCCATTGCTTCTTACACCAAAAGGGCTCAGTCCCGGCTACTCTTTCGAGCAATAAACATCCAAGTTGCTCACCAGTTCAAAAAAGCTCAAACCAGCAAAGCTTTCTAAATTTTCACGTCATGAGCGGAGTTAGCCCATCACGGGTGGGTACTCCGGCATACTGCAAGAACAAACTCATCATAAAAAATTTTTGGCCATTTGTTTGACTGTCAAATTTTTTTTAATTTTTTTTTAAAAAAATCGGTACAAGAATGGATTTGCTTGAAATCTTATCAAACCATGTGTTGATGTTCTCGGTCGAGGTTGAAGTATAGCCAAATGACGATCTTGCGCCTACGTTGGCATTTTATGTGTTTAGATCATATCAGATCAATTACTTTTCTTTTTTACATTCTTGTTATGATGTCTACAGCATAAATTTTACAGCTGAAGACGAGGCTGGATAAATGATTTTAAAAGATCTCTGACAATAAAGTGACATTTTGTTAAAAGTATCTCCTAATGGAGGGGGATTCCCTACCTGGAATCCCCCTCCCTTTCAGGACATATAAGCTGCACTCAATAAGGCTACGTTGAATTTAACCATTATTCAATGTTCCACCCTTTGGCTTCAGGATTAGATGGAGATGAAAATAAGAGACAAAGTGTATAAATGTATCAAGAAGATTTTACCTTTGAACCACTACCCCATTGTAATCGTTCTCTGATGCAAGTCTAAATTACGATTTTTGGATGAGTGAATGGAAATGCATGAATGAAGTTAGCCCCGTAATAAAGGAAGTGACGCGAGTGGCAAAGTCTTGCACTAGAAGGAGCTGCTGAAAATATCCAGAGAGTTAAGAAAGAAAGCACCGGCGATTATGAGTTTCATTTAGAGTGTATCGATCATAACCCGCCTTCTAAACTTTGTACTAATTATATTTCCGAGGAAAAAGTTTCCGAAATTAAGGACGGTAGTATGCAAAACCTTCAAGTGAAGTTGCAGATTGATAAGGTTATCCCAAATTATAAGGCCATTTATAGTTCGGAGAAGAAAATTGGATTTCATATCGAAAGTAAAAGGAAGTACATCATTTTTCTAAATGAAACTGTACATACATTATGCTGTAACGATTTAGAAATGAACTATTGTGGTGTGAGGGTAGACGCTGTAATAATAGAGAGTTGGAACTGCGACATGAAGAGCGTATTTACTGTATGATGATAGGAAAGTTTTCAATCGAACACTTTTCATAATTCATTTAAAGAATACCAGCGGGTGACCGAGCTCCGCTCGGAGAAAACAGGTATCGAAGCTAACTCGAAGATTTAAATTTTCAATTGTGATTTATCAAAACAATACATGCCATAAGAAAATTTGTGAACCCATTGGTGAAAAGATAACCGGTTAAACCTCGGCCTTTCATCGTCCACCAGCGATGTCATGTCTTGATGTTCCATTGGAAATCCCCATCTGCACTGGTCTCTTCTATGTTTGCTGACCATGCACGGAGCGCTTGGGTTCATATCACCACACGGGTTATGGATCATCCATTTCGAGATCAGTTCCTTGAGTTCCGGATCATCTTCT
>JAPMOQ010028741.1:0-32745 GCA_026543055.1 Argiope trifasciata | reverse complement strand
ACACATACATATATATATATATATATATATATATATATATATATATATATATATATATATATATCATACTTAAATCATGTAATTTCAAGTGATTTTTATTTTGTATTTTTAAAAGTAGTAAATATTAAATTAGTAATTTTATAGTAGCAAATATTAAATATTTACTATAATGTATCTAATGTAGTATTATAGTTGTAAGTATTAAAGAAGTATTAAAAATTAAAATTAGTAAATATTCTTAAAGGTAATATATTTCTTATTTAGATATTATAAATAGTTTGAAATATTTCTATTAAGTGACTTATAAAAATATCAACCAATCATATTTTTGTAATTGGATATAAATATTTATGATTAAAAGTATTAAAGTAGTCATAAGATACGTATTATATTTACGATATGTAATGCATACGATAAAAATAAGGATAACATTTTGGTAGTTTATTTTGAATTATATTATCTATAGTTGAACATTATTTTACAAAATGAGATATAATTTCACAATTCTAATTAATTTTTAAATTAAAATTCAATAAAAAATCCTTTAGTATTTTCTCAATAGCAGTTTAAAATATTATTGCACACAAATTATTCTTAAAATTCGAAAGAAAAATAAATAGCATTCAAGCAATGTTTCTGAATCAAACAATCTTTCCAAGGCCATCATTATCTAAATCACATTCTTAGATTCTTCTGCAATTCATTTCAACTTTATACTTTTTTTCAGGTAAAATGCCGAATTCTTAAAATGTAGAATTACCTATTTTTCTCAATTAATCTGAATTAATTAATCTCAATCTCGAAAATTCTAACTCAAAATCGAATTAATAAAATAAATCGAATCGATACTAACTCAAAAAGGAATTCACACATAAAATGCTTCAACATCAATTTATATAAATCTTTTAAATCGAAACGAGCATCAACATACAATTAATGCTATTCAAATCACAAAACAAAAAATCCAATTCTAATAGAAATACTATTTCATTTAGAAAATTTATAATGCTTATTTACCATCGATATTGAATTCCAAATTTCCAAAATCCGATTCTTGGAATTTAAAGCTATTTTATACTGCTTCTGCTCTTTTTTTACCTTTTACAGGAAATATGTTTCATGGTACACATTTTTAATGCTCTTTAAAGAGAAACGGCGACTTTTACGGTCGTATAAATGTCATTATCATTCAAGGAGTAAGCTTAAATTACTCAATGCCAAAAATACATAACTTAGCTCGAGCTTTGTTAAAAACTTACTACGACTACTGTCATAAATTATTAATGACTAACAACCTTCAATAACCAGTTGTTTGCTCATCATATTAGTACTCCTAGTTACGAAACTGTATACTATGATTTACAGTTTAAAAGCAGGTAATTTATAGGCCTACTACCTTAAACAACTATGGATAAAATATTTTTATGATTTCAGAAATATAATTAAATATAAAATATTTAATTTCTTTATTTCAAAATAGAGTAACTCTCTGATCTATTCTCGTAATAATTGATTAATAATGCTTATTTTGTCTTTTTAATATGTGTTTATAAAATCCTTCTTTTCTCAAAGGCTAAATGTTATTTAAGCAACGTTTTAAATTTATACATGCAAAATAAATATAGCATATTCTTACAGGTTAAGCATTGCTAGATAAATTAGCAAACTCGGTTCAGTTATTCCTTGAGGTTAAGCAGTGCTTAGTAAATTAGTGAACTCGGTTCAGTTACTCTTATAGGTTAAGCATTGCTTAATAAATTAGCGAACTCGGTTCAGTTACTCTTATAGGTTAAGCATTGCTTAATAAATTAGCGAACTCGGTTCAGCTAATGCGATTAGAGACTGATTCTGAAGTATTTGTTCTATGAAATCTTTTAAAACCATAAGCATTGGTGAGCAGCAGCCATTGAGGATTTATTTCAATTTGATAAAATTTCGAATGAAATGAAATAGGGCGAAATCAATACAATAGTTTTGGCTGGAGAATACAATAAGCCATAACTCTTATGAAATATTAGCGTTGCAGTGGCTTTGAAATTTCTCAAAAGATCTCCTAATAAAAGGAAAAATTTTCTTAAAAAAATTCACTCATCCTGGAATCAATTTCAGACTACAAACATACACATGCATTTGACATCTCAATAACATTTAAATCACGTTTCTAAGTAATGAAACTTTTGAATAAACCCTAGCAAAGTCATTACTGAAGAATTTAACTTTTAAGTTAAACATTTTTGCCTTATTTTTTGATACAATTTTAGGTAAATGGTTATGTATATTAAAAAAATACTACACCATATTTCATTCAAAACATACTTAGCATTAATAGAATTAAACTTCAAATGCGGTTATTTAAAATATTACCTATTTTGAGAGATCTTGAAGATAAAAAATATTAATTATATAAATTCCTAGTATTATTTTTATTTTGTCAAATAAGCTGAATAAATGGGAATAACCAACTCGTGTGTGGAATATTTATCAATTCCACTGTTTTAATGATGTATGAGAATCGGACGGAATTATGTTTCCTTGAAAATTACTTGGCACGCAAGCGGAATACATTTAAACAACCTTTAAATGTTTCTATTAAATTGTTTTAAAATTAGATCATTTCACATAGAAATTAAAAATTTAGTATTATAGAAATTAAATGTAAAAGTATTATAAAGTATAAAAAGTATTATAGAAATTAAATGTAAATTTCGTATTAAATGTAAATAATTAGATTACAAAGTTATATTAAACAATCAATAACACCACTGATATATGCTTTCCATTTCCTCTTATTAGAAAATGAAATTATTCCATTTCCTCTTATGTTAAGACTCCGACTACGTTCGAAGGAAATTTTTTGAAAAATTGGATTAATAAAAACTATTTGTGGTTTTTAGATGTATTGTCCATGCTAAATACTATAAATACAAAAAAAAAACTTATTCGAAAATATAATATAATTTGAGAAATGGGAAAATATGTAGTGAATTTTCATGAAATTTAGCCAAAACGGTTCACACTCTACACATAACTATAACACACGCTGGAACTTTTACGTCAAAATCTCTGTTAGTTTTTGAGATATGTTAACGGTAGAAAATTTTTATGAAAAATTAAATAATGAGAAAATGGAAGTCACAGACAAATTTTAACTGAAATATATGTGACCTTGGAGGATATGTCAAGAATTCCTTTTCTTAGAAAATGAAGACTGATTTGGAAAGAGAAAAATCTAAACTAGAAGAAATAACAATTAAAAACAAAAATTCACCAATTTGGTCGATAACCGGTGTTTTTAATGTAGTGGGACACCTTAAAGTGTAAGTATGCCACGATTCAAACTTTCAACTTTCCAACCTTTGAAAATGCTCATAACATCGTATATTGCCGATTATAAGAGTTGGGAATGAAATTTAGCATCTTTTCATTAATGTATTAGTATTTTTAAATGTTTCAACAAAAGGGGTATTAGTCATGCTCATGAATGTATCATAAATCTTGAAATAAATACGAAAATTGCACAAAGTGAATAGCTATTGAATATGACACGTTGAATAACATTAGACTATAATTTTAAGAGAAAAAAATTCAATTCAAAATGTATAACAGGCATATAAAAAATTAAGGTATCCGACTACGTTAAAAACACTGATTATCAACCACATAGGCAAATTATTATTATTATTATTTCTTCTAGTCCAGACATTTCTCTTTCCGTACAGATCATCTTTTCAAGGAAAAAGAAGGCCTAACCTATTATCCAGAAGAAATTTATACAAATCATATTTTTTAGCAAAAATTTGTCTTTCTCTTCAATTTTCACAAAACTTTAATTTTCATAAAAAATTTTCACCGGTAACATGATATATCAGAAATTAATAGAGGTATTTACATAAACGTTTCAGCGTGCATTTTAAATAATATGGGTAATGAAAGACGCCCAAAGTTTTATTGTTGGGTGAATACTTTTAAATTTATGGGTGTTTTTTTAAAAAAATGAAATTGCGAATATATGGAAAAAATGCATATATAGGTTGGTATATTTTTGTCATTCCTTCTTTGCATCGCAAAAGGTTTTTGGGTGTTGGTTCATTTCATTCATCATTATATTCTCTAACTTGTGCACAAAGAAAATAGGACTGCTGTGTAGTAATTTTTTGTAAAGTGTTGTCCATTTTGGTAAAATTTCATTAAACTTTATTACAAATTATCCTAATTCGCCAAATATATTACATTTTCAAATAATTCTTTTTGTATTTATAGTGTTTATAATTGACTCTTAAAAACGATAAATAGTTTTTAAAATCCAATTTTTCAAAAACTTTCGTTTGAACGTAGTCGGATACCTTAATTGTTGTATTTAAATGTGTAAAAAATCAAAATAAACACAAAAAAATTAAAAGATTTTTATTTCATTCATTAACCACCACCATAACTTTGATAACATATTTTATGCAACATCACAATTTTTAATGGCATCACTATATTAATTAAAAAATTCAAGAAGCTCTAAATTATCAGTATTGAATTCACTTTAATATTAATTGTAACTTTTCTAAAAGTTATTTTAATAAAATATAGTTTGCATAATCTATACAACACTTCTATTAAATAAATTGTTTGTTGATCTACATCTGGCAAGTGTTCATCTCTTTAAAAACACATTCGAACATTTTTTTTGTTCCTTTTTGAATAAGCATCATAAGAAATGTTTCGGGCTTGACAAATATTACCAGAGGGAAAAATTCTCGAAATTAAATAAAAACACACCATAAAAGGGGAACTGAAAGAAGAAAAAAAAAAAACGTTTTGTTTTTCATGAGGCGAAGGTAAGGGAGGAATTCTTGGTTGCTTAGAAAATTCAAGTAAAATTAAGGCCACTCTAAATTTAGATTGCATTTAATTAAAGAAACTATTCTGAAATTTTTTCATTAATCGAATTTTTCTTATGAAATCGAATTGGTAAATAATGATTTAAAAAAAAGCAAGTTTAAGATTGTTTGAAATTCTTTTATAAGGCTCATTCATGTTTTAAAAATAGTAATAAAAACAAAGAAAAGATATTGGAAATTATTTCAATTAGAAATCTCTTTTTTTTAGAAATGTATCTTGCAAACAACGGTTTTGAATTCAAAGAAGGTAAACAGTGTTTTTATGATATTGTATTCCACAAACTAAATCTATTGCCACAAAATGATAAGTTTTTATTTGCTGACTAGAGATAAGAACTTATCTCAAATTTAATACGATCTGAAGTGATTATAATGGTTAAAACCGATAAAATAAAAATGTTTGCCTCTTCATTATGAACTGAATCGGTGTGGAATTTTTTAAATGTTCCCTATTCTAATTTATATAGTTTACATTAAAAACTTGGATTCACCAACTTCTTTTAATCTATCATCAATATATGGTGTAGAAATAAATTTGGATGGTTTAAGAAATACAACTGACCGAGTATTTACATAATAAATCCATGAAAATGATTCTCCTATTATTTTAATGTTAACCATATACTGGCATATCCTCCTGAAGATATAGTAAGGTACTCAACTGCATATACAGGGGTAAGCCAGATAAACTTACTTATTTGAAAAAAATCTCTAGCGGTGACTTGGGTGGGTAGATGAGTGATAGGTAGTGCTGCTGGAGGGGAAAGTACACAAGTCTGTTTTCCTCTCTAGTAAGTTACTGTCAAGCTCTGGTCTAGAGAATAGTGGGCCTTCGCCATCGAAATCTCCTTTTCTAACGGTCGCTCACTTGTTGCTAGGCAACGTGCCTTCCACGCTCGCTTTGAAATTCCTCCTCACAGACCTGCTCCAGGTCGTCATTCGATTCTGTCGTGGGTTCACTCATTTCGGGAGTGTCACTAAACCCAGAAATGGACATCAACGGACCACCAGATCTCCGGGAAATGTCGAAAGAGTGAGGTAGTCAATTCGGCGTTCGACTAACAAACACGCAGCAGCACTGGGAATTTCTGACACCACTCTTCGACAAATTCCTCCATCAAGATCTTCCATTTCATCCTTAGGAATTGGCTGTTGTGCAAGAATGAACTGAACGCGATTTTGCTGCCCGTCAAAATGCATGTGAAATGCTGCTTGAGTACCTGCCTGAAGACGCGGTCGTTTTTTTCAGTGATGAGGCTCACTTTGAAATTCCTGGTTTATGTCGATCAACTGCGGGCAATAGCTCACCTTCAGAACAACATTCGCGGGGCCATTGCCAATATACCGATTGATATGCTGTGAAGAGTCGAACTTCAAAAATCGACTTAATCAGTGTACGCGCAATGAGGGTCGCCGTTTAATCGATGTCATTTTAAAAAATGTATGGGGAAAAATTGGGATATTGTATTCTCAAATAAAAAAAGAGTTTAAACAATAACTGAAGTACTTTTGTTTTTATTTATCTTTAAAATAAGTATTTATTTGTATCTCTTAAAAAATCAAATATGATTCTCCTTATAAATCCATAAAGGGGAGTACTATTTAATTATATTACACACATAGAAAATATAATTGTAATGGAGTATTGAATGTTTAAGCATACTTTGATTTTATTGTAAATTATATTAAAATGCTAGTATAACGCAAACATTTATGTAACTAGCAAACTTTCATCTTTTTTTTCTGCTTAAACATTCAATACTCCATAACTTGGATATAATTTACAATATCTATCAGATACAGATAGGCCCAGTTCAGCCCTTTCAAAACCAACGGGACATTAAAAAAATATTTAAATCAATGAGAATTTTATCGAATCCGTCTCAAAAGGGTTAAGGTATCCGACTACGTTCAAAGGATGTTTTTTTTGAAAAATTGAATTAAAAAAATATTTAAAACTATAGTTTTTTGATGTATATTCAATTATAATACAAAATATTAAAAATACAAAAGAAAATGTTTGAAAATATAAGATATTTTATAGAATAGAAAAATAGGAGAAATAGGAAAATTTGTAGTATTTAATGAAGTTTAATCAAAACTATTAACATTCTACTCAAAATTGTAAAGCAGCAATCCTATTTTTCCACTTACACAAGTTAAAGAATATAATGACGAACAAAATGAACCAAAATATAAGAAAAATGTTGAGATGCAAAGAAGTTATGTTTGAAAATATACGAATACATGCATTTTTTCCATAAATTCAAAAGATAACTTTTCTAAAAACGCCAATAAACTAAAAAGTATTTCACCCACAATGAAACTTTTGGTTCATTTCATTGTCCATATTATTTAAAACGCACGCTGACATTTTTATGAAAGTACCTCTATTAAGTTTTGAGATATCATGTTAACGAGGCAGAATTTTTATGAAAATTGAAGTTAAAGACAAATTTCAGATGAAAAATAGGATTTGCTTAAAATTCCTTTTGATGATAAGTCATGTCTTCCTTCTCCTAGAAGAGATAAACTGTTTTAGAAAGCGGAAAGTCTGAACTACAAGAAATAACAATGAAAAAATCGCGAATGTGGTCATAACTAGCGTTTTTAACGTAGTCGGATACTTAATGATATTCAATCTCTTCTACAATGATCAGAAACAGATTGCAGGGAGTGAATAAAATAGTTTAAATTTGAATTTCACTCTGTGTGCAATCCTGTAAGCCAGGAAACCCTTAAGACGTTTTGATTTCTTAAGCTCTTTCTCCAAATTTGTTCTTGGTATTTGCATGATAAAATAAATGCAAAATTACTTCTAAAGTTAGCTCAACGTATTGATACTTTCTCTTCTCTTGTATACCCATACTCCAGATGTTAATAATATTCTTCCATTCTTCTATTTATGGAAATAGTGTGGGTTTTAAAAGATTAAAAAAAAAGGGAAAGTTATATCAAGTTTTGAATGGAAAGAAAGAAATTTGTATCTTAAAAAATATAAAATGCGAAATAAATTTTGTTGATACTACTATTATCTAAAGTAATAATGATGAGAAAAATTTAAGACGTCAGTCATGAGGATCGTAGAATGTCTGTTAATACAGCCTGAACCGTTTCAAAATATTCATATTTTTATTTGGGGAAATCTTCTAATATATAAAATTTTCCTTTCTTCCTAAAATTTTAGAAAAGTTCTTAAGGAAAGGAAAAATTATAAACAAATTGCAGGGAATGAATGAAATGGTTTAAATTTGAATTTGACTTGATGTGCAATTCTGTAAGCCTGAAAACCTCCTGAGATATTTAGATTTCTTAAGGTATCCGACTACATTTAAAACACCGGTTATAGACCGCAATGGCGATTTTTTTCATTATTGTTATTATTTCTTGTAGATCTGACTTTTCTATTCCCAAAACAGTTTAGCTTTTCTAAGAAAGGTAAGGCCTCACCAATCACCCAGGGTCACATATTTTTCAACTAAAATTTGTCTTAAATTACAATTTTCTCAAAAATTTTATTTTCATAAAAAATATCCACTTTTAACATGACATCTCAAAACCTAATAAAAGAAATTACATAAAAATGTCAAAATTTATTTCAAAATTTACACAAAATTTATGTTGTTGATGAAATACTTTTTTCATTTATAGGCATTTTTAGAAAAAATTAAGTTGTGAACTGATGGAAAAAATGTACATTTACATATATTTTTACTCGTAATTTCTTTGCATCAAAAGATTTTTGTTAGATTTTGGTTCATTTCATTCATCATTGTATTCTATAACTTTTGTGTAAAGAAAAATAGGATTACTGCATGGCAATTTTGTGTAGAGTGTAAACCATTTTGGTGAAATTTCATAAAAATTTACTACATATTTCTCCCTTTCTCAAAATATATTACATTTTCAAATCAATTTCTTTGTATTTATAGAGTTTATTATAGAGAATAAATCTAAAAATCATAAATAGTTAAAAAATTGAATTTTTCAAACTTTTTCTTTCTAACGTAGTCAGATACCTTAAGCTTACTATCCAAATTTGTTCTTGATATTTGCTTCATAAAATAGATGTGAAACTTCCAAAATTATTTTAACGCATTGATACTTTCACTTCTCTTAAATATCCATACTCCAGATGTTAATAATATTCTTTCATTCTTATATTTATTGAAATAGCGTGGGTTTTAAAATAATCAAGAAACAGGAGAAATATATTAACCTCTGAATGAAAATAAAGAAATCGATATCTTAAGAAACATAAAATGTGAAATAAAGTTTGATTATATAACTATTGTCTTCAATAATAAAGATCTTGGAAAAGTGTAGATTTCAATGATGCAAGACTCTGTTATCTGTTAGTCCAGATTGAATAGTTTTAATATATTCGTATTTATTTTCTGAAAATTCTTCTATTATATAAAAATAATTTCATGCAAAATTCTCAATGAGATTGAATCACAATATTATATATATGGGGTTTTTATCTTCTCACACCCGAAATATTTTGAAAATATTGCAATCGGAAAAAAAATTCGAACTCGACATTTTGACAAAATTTCCATGTTAAAGACCTCTCTTAGTTTGGAACTCATGTTTTTAGAAAACATATTTGTGCCTATGGCAAAAACATTTAAGGTAGACGAATGAAATTTGGTACATGGTCTTTACATGTAATTTCCTAATTTCTATCAAATTTTAAGCAAAATTCGCATAGAGAAATTTTGTTTATCCTGCTTTTTGAATATAAATAATCGTGATAACTATAAACCAAAGGGAACTAGTTAAATAAAACAAGACTCATATTTTAAAAATTAATAATGTAGACGCCTGTAAATTTTTGTGCGAAATCCAACAAGAGTTGAATGTCTATTGATTTTTACTTTCAGAGGCAAGTAAACAGTATAGCTGAAAAAGGCAAACTTAAATTTATCAAATTTGGATTGTGATTTTTTGATTACAATTGTAATTCAATGTCAATTTTTGACTTCAACAAATTGGGAAACATGTTTCTAAAAAACAAATTCATATTTATTAAAGAGCCTACGAGAAAGTTTTGTGAAGACTACGTCCTTTAGTTTTGATTACCTATACAGGTAGATTTTGTTAGAAATGCAATGGGACTAAAGTTAAGCCTAGTATTAAACTGCATATTAAACTTTTGCGGTCGATGCTACCACAGTGGTTGCATTCGCAAGGCGTCGTAAAGGTCGGTGCAGCCAGTAAGGTGGCAAGATGTTAATAACACACACACACACACACACACACACACACACACACACACACACACAGCCTCTTAGCTTGACGTGTAAGGTATGTTTTTATCTAGCAACCTAAATTTTGCTAAAAGGAAATCGTACGTTTTACCGTTAATACTAATTTCCCTCCTCTTCCAATGTGTACAGATAAAAATTATGAAATTGAATTCATTTTTTAAAAACTAGAATAAATATGAGACTTGGATAAAAAAAATACACCCCAAAATTGAGTATACATCTTTATTAATTTTCATAATAAAAGCAAATTAATATTTCGTTGCATATCCTTTTTCCTGAATCGCATCTCGTAATCTTTTAGGCATGGATTCCACCAGCTTTTTTTTGTTTTAATTGAAATTTTTGCCCACTCTTCTCGTAATACCTTCTATAGATCCTCTTTAACTGTCACATCACTTTCACGGACGGATTTTTCCAACTGAAACCATAAATTTTCAATAATATTTAGGTCTGGAAATTGTGGTGGAGTATATAGTTGCTGTTTGCAATGGTGTAACAAATATAACTTGATTATCTTCTCTGTATGCTTTGGATCATTGTCTTGCTGGAAGACGAAGTTTGACCCAAGTCCTACTTTGTTGGCACTTTTATGTAAATTATTCTTTAAGATGTCAAGATATACCATTCTGTCCATAATGCCATCAATAAAGTCAAGCTCTCCTACTCCTCCTGCTGCAACACAGCCCCAAACAAGGACGGATCCACCTCCATACTTAACCGTCTTTATGGTGTTCGCAGTGTCTACATCTTTCCCAACTTGTCTCCATACTTTATATCGACCGTCACTTCCGTACAGATTAAATTTGCTCTCATCGGAGAACAGGACAGTGTTCCAGAATAATTCCGGTTTTGAAATATGATATTTTGAGAAAGAAAGCCTTTTTTTTTTCTATTGGTGTGACTAATGAGAGGTTTTCGTCTTGGAGTACGGCCATGAAATCCTGCATAATGAAGACCACGTCTAACAGTTTCTGCTGAAACGGTTCTTCCAATCTCTGAGGACATCGACGATGCTAGTTTTGGGACGCTTAACTTCGGATTTTTTTTTTACGGAACGTATGATCTTCCTCTTTGCAGTAGCGCTTAAAATTTCCTTACGTCCTTTTCCTGGAATATCGGCCACAGATCCAATTTTTCGATACTTTTGAATTATTTTTTGAACACAACCATAACTTTTTCCAATTAACGAAGCAATTTCTTGGAGAGATTTTCTATCTTCTGACCATTTAATGACAAAACAACGTTCACTTTCAGAAGTTTCCTTCCTAGAGCTCATTTCGTGATTTTAAGATTGCAAAAAAGTTAATTATGTCAGTGAAAAACTATTAAAAAGTTTACATTTGTCATGTACAACGGCAATAATAGTTTAACGAATTCCTTTTAAAAAAAGTGGTTGTAAACTGACAATTTTATTAAGTGTATATTACTAGTGTTTTATTAAGTGTATAAAGAAGAAACTACTTTATTTGCTCACAAAGCAAGAGAGACAGGATTGGAGGATCGTCACAGAAAAATTCGATTATTTCACAGTAAAATTTTACTTATTCTTCATAAAATATTTCTGACTTTCGAAGTGTATACTCAATTTTGAGACCCACTGTATATATATCGCTTTGAAACCGCTCCAGTTCGGCGCGATATATATAGTTGCAAAATATCTCACTTTGGAAAATTACAGAAAATACAAATTTATGTATTATAATCACTATTAAACACAATAAGTCAGTTTCAACGAATTTAGTGTTTTCTAATATCCATCTATTTGCTTTCACTCACTAAGGGAGAAATAACTCCGAAAAGCTAACTTTGCTGCGACTAGCTGGTACTCCCATTAGAGAAATTTGCCGATCGCAAAAGGCTAATATACATTCGTTTCGTATTGCATTTAATCTGAAGCATAATGTGATGCAATAGTAATAAAATTATTGAGATCTTCAACATTCTATAAGAAAAAAAAACATCATTCTAGACAACATAACCAATTTAATACAAAATTAAACTTCTTTTTTCAACTTTTTGACTTTCGATAACAATATTTAAATTGATTCTATGAAACAGAATGGAAATAGGATTTTGTATGCATCTTATTTCATTTGAGAGAATAAAATTTCGCAAGGAATTTATCAGAGTTTTTGAAGCGGATAATGGTATTAGGACAACATGCCACTCAATTTTAGATCTTATACTTTTCTTGATGGGACGTGGTATGGAGATTTAAATTTTACGGTTTGAAGAAACTTCAGTAAATGGTTTCGATCTTTTCCGAAAGAAGATTCAGAATTCTCCTATTTTAAATACTTTCTGAAACTTATGAGAAGAAACAGATTATTGATCAATTTAAATGCAAGTAGTTGAATCTATTTTAGCTCTTTCACAATAATGATGCAGAAGCTTTTTAATAAAAGTGTTTGCTTTCAGAATATGAATTTTAGTGATCTCATTAAACAATTTCAACTTTTGAGTTTTAGGGCCCTATCTTCCAACATCCAATTTCCTTAAGGGTCAAAGGTATATCTGTGTTTGGTGAAATTTAAATATGCCATTACTAGTCAAATATACTGTTGTTGATATTGACTTTTGAGAAAGTTTGGATGTTTGTTCGTATGATAAAAACTTTACTGCTTAACGCCGTAACGTAACCTTTTGATTATGGAAGTTATTGGCTAAATTTGAAATGCCATGTTCTGCAAATGCTTACAAAAGTTTAGACAAAGTATGAAACTATTAATATTTCAAGCATTTTCTTTGCATTCTATACAATATCCATTGACAAACCGATGAAATGTGAAATAAATAAATCCTAAGTAATAAATGAAGTTTAAAATTAAGTGTATTTTTAGATATAGATTCCTTTCTTTTTCTTAATGTTACAAGTATGTTCATAGTTTATTTTGCTTTCTTTACTGTAATTGTATAATAATTTTGTACAGATTTTGTTTTATGATTTTAAAATAACATATTTGTAATAGAAGTTTTTAGTTATTGTTTTGAAAATAAAAAATTTATATCTACAAAATACTCAGATTTTAAAGAAACATTTTTTTTCTTGCCTAAATATCCTTTCTCTTTTTATAGAATGTCTAAACAATGTATAAGAAAAATATAAAACATATTCAAATAATTCTCAAAATTCACACCATACGTAAAAATGACAATGCATTAGATAGAATGCTGATTTTCATACAGTTTAGTTTTAATTATATTAACGTTCCGTTTTAAAGCAACAATAGGTCTATTTCAGGCCGGATTTCGTACTTTTCAACCACGGTCTGATGACGGGGAAGACAGTTGGGCTGTCAAACCCTCACTAAAATTTCACACCACAGCAGTGGAAGGTCATTTGCTTCGACGGATTGAACGAAAACCAGACCCTCTTACACGGCGGTTCTTCGGAGGAATCAGGCCTCGAACCTGCAACCCTCCGGACCTTACCACCAGGCCACTTCGGCCGCATTTTTTTACAATGCCGTAACATAGACTTTTTATTTATGGATTGGATTTAAGATAACAATGTTCTAGGATTAAATATCTCCACATTTTGCTTTATTATTTCAAAATAGCTTATTAATCTAGTTATACCAAGATTTCGAAAATTCTTCACAATGATAAAGGTATTAAAAAAATGAGAGTATGAGAGTATTTAGTAGTATATATTAGTATATATGTTTTTTTTTGTCATAACATGTATAGTACATTGTCTATGTAATTATATAATAGTTGATTTAAATCGGGAACAAATATCGGAATCGAATTCTAATAATTTCTTTAGGAGAAGATTGCTATATTCTGAATAGAATGAATGAATATTATATAGAATGAATAATATATATGATTCTATATAGAAAGAATAATATATTCTTAATAGAATGAATGAATATTATATAGAATGAATAATATATTCTGAATAATATATATGATTCTTTTTAGAATGAATAATATATATGATTCCACATAGAATTAATAATATATTCTGAATAGTATATATGATTCTATATAGAATGAATAATATATATAATTCTATATAGAAGGAATAATATATTCTGAATAATATATGATTCTATATAGAATGAATAATATATTCTGAATAATATATATGATTCTATATAGAATGAATAATATATATGATTCTATATAGAATGAATAATAAATTCTGTATAATATATATGATTCTATATAGAATGAATAATATATTCTGAATAATATATATGATTCTATGTAGAATGAATAATATATTCTGAATAATATATATGATTCTACATAGAATTAATAATATATTCTGAATAGTATATATGATTCTATATAGAATGAATAATATTTATGATTCTATATAGAATGAATAATATATATGATTCTATATAGAATGAATAATATTTATGATTCTATATAGAATGAATAATATATTCTGAATAATATATATGATTCTATATAGAATGAATAATATATTCTGAATAATATATATGATTCTATACATAATGAATAATATATTCTGAATAATATATATGATTCTATGTAGAATGAATAATATATTCTGAATGAATCTCTATAGCATGCTAATCTCTAGGGTTTTAAAGTTCATTGAATGCAAGTTAATATTACAATTTCGGTTGTCATATGTATAAAATGCAAGAAGATCCTACGATACTGAAGTCAAAATACTTAGCCAACAAGTTTTTTCCAATACCCGAAAAATGTTTTTTTTGCTGAAAAAAACTCATGAAAAGAATAGAAAAGAAAACATCATTATTTCAAAAAGGTTATTAAAAGGTTAATTAAAAGAACGTAGATTTATTTAAAAAAAAAAAACGTAGCTTTGAAAATATAGTTTTTATGTCATTTTATTTAAGCACTTACATTTTAAAGAACCTAAAGTGCAGTAAATGTAGGAAAAAATTGAATCACAAAAAATAAGTGGATAATTCATATAAAATTATCAAAAACTCGATAATGGGCTGAAGTTCCTATGGAAGTAATTTAAGAAATAACAGATTAAACAAAATAACTATTTCAATAAAAAATCTGTGATTTTTTTTTGTTCAACTGAAAAAAAGGGATATTTTTTATTATATAATCGTCGTCATATCTATATTTTCTTTTGTAAAAAATGCTTAGGAAATTTAAAAACTACCACATTGTATAATGAAGCTCTCCTTGTATTTTTTGCCGATAAGTTACATCGGCATATTTATTCAGTTACGTAGTTGTCTGAAATATACCAAGAAAATACTTCCGTGTCGATGTTAAAAAAAAAAAGAATTTTTCGTTATAATTTTTAGAGAAAATAACTCATTTAAGTAATAAAAAATGAAATTCGTAATTTTTCTGTTATTCTTTTGAATTTTTATTTTATTTTTACTCCCTGGATGCAATTAGAATGTTCATTCACTAAAACTTTTTACAATGATAGAAAAGGAAATAAAATGCATTTTTTAAATGTAAGACTGTTTTCTGTATAAATAAATGAAGTGATCTCATCAACTCAGGAGAGAAAAGTAAGACTCATTTTCTTAAATTAAAAACAAAAAAATATATAATACATTAAAAAATTTGGTATTTGTTGTTACTTATGGCACTTTACAAGCCCTCTGACAGATACTGTCAGTAATTTAAGCCTAAATAAGGGCTTCTTATTTTTTCAGTAGAGCCAACTAAGGCCAAGAGTACGACTTGACTACTTCATTATTCACATTCGCTTGCACATCCCCTTTGTAACAGTGCGGCTCATTCACACAACTTAAGATGTTGTTACTTATGGCACTTTACAAGCCCTCTTAGAGAAACCTGACCGTGATTTCTGCTTAAATTAGCACCCCCTTGTTTTTTCAGTAGCGCGAGTACGACAGCCACTTCATGCTTCACATTCGCTTGCACAACCCGTTATACAAGTGGGTACATTCACATACTATTCACATATGTTGTTACTTATGGTACAAGCTGGCTGACACAAAGTTGTCAGCGATTTCAGTCTAAATTAGCACTCCCTTTTTTTTCAGTAGCCCCAACTAGGGCCAAGAGTAAGACTTCAGCTATTTCATGCTTCACATTTGCTTGCACAAAACCTTTTTACATCGACACTACTCACTGATAGAACATAAAAAAACAACCATGCCTGAACCGGGACGCCCATATCACTGGGAAGGAAAGCTACCCCTATGCCAGAACTCCCGCTAACTCATAGATAGAACATAGAACAACCCTGCCTGAACCGGCATTCCCAAATCAAGGGGAAGACAAACTAACCCTCGACCACGACTCCACTTAATTCAGTATTTACATTAAGGGGATGAGAAATGATCGTTTTATATATGCTTTTTACTATTACAGTGTGGACACATCGTGTAAGTGGGTGCGATGCGGAACAAATCCGTCGAAATCAAACGTCCTCCCTTTGATGCTTGGAGAGGGCGATGTCAGATAAGGTGTCTTCCTTGCCATTAGCGTTTTAAAGTTGGGACGTCCATCCTTAGTTTAGTTTAGTTATATTAACGTCCCGATTTGAAGCGACACTTTGGATATTTTGGGACGGATCTTGTAATTTTTAGCCGCTGTCAGATGATGAGGCCGACACCTGAGTTGGCACTCCGCTCACCAAACTCCCACATCACACTAGCAAGAGTACGTTTGGCCCTGATGGATTTAACGAGCACCAGACCCGCTTATACGGAGGTTTTTCTGTGGAATAGGGCCTCGAACCTGCAACACTCCGTCTCGAAGCTGAAGCCTTACCAGCCGGCCAGATTGGTCTGAGGAGGTCCAACTTTAACTAGTCTTAGTGCTTCTTTAAAATGGAACGTTAATATAACTAACTTTTTCAGCACTTTTTTAAAAATAACCAATAAGGTAACTCAGTTATTTTAAATAATTAAAAAGAATTAAAGTAGCCTAATTTTTAAAAAAATATGATGGTAACAATTACTGATGGATTTAACAATCAGTTGATGATTGTAAAGAAAAGCCTTTCTTTTTATTTAATTTGTATATTTTCTTTACATACTCCAAACAAATGTGGATCATTAACTGAATATGCACCGTCTTTGTTTATTTGCTGTGGATAAATATAATAAGATGATATATCTATATAATCAACGGATAAAAAAATTCAGTGTTGTGTAGATTTTAGTTTATTTCTTTTTCTCCTTACATCTGCTTTAGAATTCGAAAAATCATTTGTATTTTCGCAATAAATATTTCAGCTGATTGTGATTATGGTTGATTTCTAATGACACTTGCACACGAATGTTCTTCCAACAAAGAAATATAGTCCTGAAATAAAACTTTTGGCTCAGGACGTCAACAAATCACGCTTGCTTCTCTGCTGTATTCCATCCACATTTTTTATCTTTTTTGCCAAGGCCGATACCTAGGAAAAAGGGTGAAGGTGGCCAAGAACAGGCATTTATTATTCTGTCCACGCGCAACTTTTCTTACTGTTAGAAAAGAGGAGAACAATCGTCATGGGGTAAGACGAATCTTTCCTATCACATGTAAGTACAGTTCTTAATGGCTATTTGGAGACAGCTATTGAGTGATTGATTAGAATAGCGATACATTTTTAGAACCGTAATTGCTTTAGATTGATTCAATATGGTTGACAACTGCTTGCCGAAGAGATAATGATCGGTACCAAAAAACAATACATTCTTTTTTTTTAATGTATTTCTATTTTTTTTCTCCTTGAATTACAACTAAAAATCTAATGAATAATGTTGGTTACATTATTAAAGGTTGTGTCAATACCTTTAGGTTTAATTCTTCTTTATTTACTTGAACCACAGCTAAGAATCAAATAATATTGTTGGACAATTGATGAATGATTGATTAGAATAATGATAGATTTTTTTACTTTAGACTGATTCATCATGTTTGAAGGATACTTGCGGACGATATGAAGGGCTTGTCAATCTAGAAATAGCTTGTATATTGAATTCTTCTTTTTTTTTACTTGAACCGCAACTAACAATCAAATAATATTTTTTGACAGCTGATGAATGATTGATTAGAATGGAGAGAGATTTATTTACTTTAGACTCATTCCTCAAGTCTGAAGGCTGCTTGCGGATGGCATAACGTTTGGGAATTAGAAACAACATTAAAAAAAAATCTGTTATCTATTTTTTCTCTTAATCACAACTGATAATCCAAGAAATAATGTTTGTTTCACTATTTAAAACTGCACAACCGAACAATGTATTACATATTTTATGGATTTTTTTCTTAAATCTTTGTTAAGAACATGGTTATGATATTTTCCGCAATATTTATACCTAAATGCGGATAACCAATATTTATTTCTTATTGACTTTTTCTTCTAATGTCTGAATTTAACATCAGTCAACTCTTGCTGAAGATATAGAGTTCAGGAAAAAGATACAGCAACTTTTTTCTTGTATCTTGTTCAACAATAATAACAATTTTTTTAGGAAACAAGAGTTTTTGACAATCTGTTTTTTATTTAAATCAATTTAAAATTTTGTTAAAAGTGGTATTTTACAACAACTTACGTTCGAAGACTGAGACTTCCGGTTAATTTTCAAGTACTCAGCACTTTTTTAATTTCATATATCTCGGAGTCTAGATGACATAAAATAAAAACAGAAATGATTTTGGAAAGAAAAATGTTTGAATTAAAATGTTTTTGCAAAGAAAAAATGACCGAGGTGGTCAATAAGCGCCATTTTCAACGTAGGCAGTCACCTTGGTTATATACTTCGGTAAGATATTATTGAACTATATGAATGTAAATAACTGTTAGAATTAAAGAAACAAAAAAAGAATAAAATATTTTTAAAAATAATATCTTAAGAATATTTATTTATTATTTTTGCATCATTGTAATTAAAATCAGTTTCTGAGATACAGAACTAATGCCATCGTAAAATGGAACAAAAACTTTGAAAAAAAAAATCTGTTATATGCACGCGCTCATATTTAGACTTATATTAGTGAAAATACGGCAGAAAGTGCAACTTGAAGTAATTTAAGAGATGATTGAATTCAAGGACAAAATATCACATGATAATCAGAACAAAGGAACAAAGTTGTGACATTTTGACTTTCGTCTTCATATGCGTGTTATTAAACCTAAAATAACTTAAGTATATACTGTATCACTTCTAACGTATTCAAAGTCTACACTTTTATTGATTTCAGCTAATTTCCTTATTTCTGTAATTTTAAAAATATTCGCAACCTTTTATAAGAAATAATTTAAGCACTCTTTTCTTATTTGTAACATATATGGAAAGAATTAGTTTAGTTATACTAGCGTCCCGTTTTAAAGCAACATGAGGGCTATTTTGGGACGGACCACGTCATTTTGAACCACGGTCAGATGACGAGGACGACACCTGAACAGGTACCCCTCTCTCCACACCAGAAGGAGGACGTTTGGCCTGATAGATTTAACGTGCAAGAGACCCCCCCTCACGCGACGATTCTTCTGTGGAATCGAGTCTCGAACCTGAAACCCTCCGTTTCCGAAGCCGAGACCTTACCACCAGGCCACAGTGACCCTTATATGAAAAGAAATAAGGGTGAAACTACTCGCCGAAAGTTTTATCCATAAATTTTATTTTTTCCTCTAAGAAAACTTTTATAAGTTAAAAAGGAAAATGGAAGAAAACTTTTACCTTTTGGTATGGGAATTTTTTGCTGTCTTGAAACTAGGTAACAAAATAAACGAACAAATGAACCTTTAAGAAAAAATAAATTTTTATCTATGAATCTTTTCATTTGAGCCTTCATCTTGGAACCAATTTTCCGCCCCAAATATAATTCCGGAAACTCAAAAATAAATTTTACTTTGAACCATTCATCACAATGTATTCTGATCACAGTTAATTTCAAATGGACGTTGTAAAACCTATTTTTCAGCTGAATAAAATTTGAAGTAAATTTATTGAAGTAATGATTTATTTGATTGCTCAGTTGCCGTTGAATTCTTTGGAAACTACACGATATACAAACATGAGTATCTTACGTGGTCATTATTTGCACAGTAAGAGGATTATTACACTAATTCAAAACTCGAAATAGAATAATATTCAATCGAACGTTATAAAGCATATGAATTTAATATGTAACATTTCAAGTAAATATTGAAATAAAAATGATTTGACTGCATAGTAAAGTCGGTATCTTCTTTTTTTAAATTATAGACATTTTATATATAATTTAGTTTGAAAAGAGATAATTAGATTATATATTGACGATGAGAACTCAAGCTGATGAAATGTGACATATCATTAAGTTCAATTATTTTTTCACTAATAAAATCAAAATATTATTTTTTTAATAAATGTGATGTAATAAACTGTTTTAAGAAATTCAAAATATGTAATGTATTTAAATATCCATTTAGAAAACGCTTATAATGCATATTATGATGAGAACTTTGACTTCTTTTTATGATTCTAATATACAGAATATTTTACCTAAATTCACTCGACATATCATTGTCTATAGCTACAGGTGTATATTTCACCACATAAATTATTCGGATTAATAAGATTTATGATATGACATATATGAATTCTCGGGTCGGGTCAGTCTAATACCACTTGTTCATACCAAGCCGAATGAGATTTAGCTCTTTCGAATGAAGGCAGAAGTGTGCGTCTTTCGTTGTTAGCGAGCACTGTTAAGATGAAAGTACGACTTTGTTCGAACACACATGGCATAACCCTTTTTAGGGGGTGGTTGAACTTAATCATACACTCAATCATCCATCTTCAAGTCAGAATTGAGATCCAAATCAGAGACCGACTCAGTACCCCCAGAAGTATCATTTGTTGTGGGAACTTGGCGAACCTTGCAGTCACGACCTATTGAACGTGCCCCAACTGCAATTAGTCATTCGGCGGTCTTTGGCCGAGACGAGGACAGAACTGGCTACCTTACGAGACTGACGCTCTGCCAACCAGGCTACAGCGGCCTAGATGAAAATCTCAGCACATCTAACTAAACATTCTATATCACAACAGTTTATAAATCGTTTGCATTGTAATATATAAAAAAAACTATGAAACGAGTTATCGTCATACTTAAATTCATATATAAAGTTGTTTTAGAGGATGGTAAATACAAATAGGAAAATAATATACAAAAACTTTCAAAGAATATTTGCTTCTAATTAAGAGTAGAATTTGAGTTTCTTTATCACTTTTGAAGTTTGAGTTGAACTTTTTATCAGTTTTCGTGAACTAAGGTGAAATATTTTATAATTTCTTCTTAAAACTAACAGGTATTTAACAAGAATGCCATTCGTAATGGTATTTTGCAATAAATACCATTCTTATGTGCTTCTTCTTTTGCAAATACTAAGAGTTGAATATCTGGCAGAATATAAGGACAGTAAAAATTCGTTTGGTTTTTCTTTTGTCATGGTGCTTCAAACTTCTGTTTTCAATGCGAGAAAAATATTATTAATTATTTGGCATTCTTTTGTAATTAGTTAAATGGCATGCAATGTTTTACGTTTGTCTCCCAAGATAATATAAAAATTTCTTTCCTGATGTTGAAGAATAATTATGAGTCCAATATTAAAGAATTTTCTGTCTGTATTATTCATGCTTGATTCAGTTTCTTTTTAAGGGAAAGTGCGAAAAAGGAAATGAATAACTTCCTATTGTACTGATTATTTCAGCTTCTCTTTTTAAAGATATTTCTTAGTTCATTGTCTGTTCTTAAAGAAAAAAAATTTCACGACCTTCCTGCTTGGCAACATTTTTGTAACTTTTTCTCATGGATTTATCGATGCAACATGATATATGAGAGAAAAGGTTCGAATACAGTTTACTGATTGGCACATATTTCATAATCTATTTTTGCAAGCTCTTAGAAATTCATCTAAGCTTCATCTTTAAAACATAATTATAAGCTGTGTTCTAGCATTCAAAAGTTTTAGTAAGTTTATCTTGTTTCTGGCGCGTTTTTATTCTTTTGGCTTCTTTGTTTGACTTAATAAGTTTTAGTCAAGGTAAAGAAGAAGTTAGTGATATATATCCCATTTCTAAATGACACGTCTCCGTGTAGGTCACACGAGACATACTCTAAGATATATCATTTTTGGTGAGAGGACACCAGTGTGTCCTACCTGCCATGTTGAATTTAGTGCTAAACACATTTTGATTGAATGCCCCTTATTTAATCCTGAACGTATATATTATTTTCATACTTCATCAACAATTTTGAAAAAGTCCACCCAAATATTTTTAATTTTTTAAAAGCCATTCATTTTTATACTTGCATTTAGCACTTTTTACCTTTTTTACTCATTGTTTTACATCTTCATTCAACAACACCTTTGTTAATATTGTAATTTCACTTGCATAATTTTGAAGTCTTATATTTCATACAGTTTTATGTTGGTATCATAGATTTTATATTCAATCGTCTTTAATATTCAGCTTTCATTTTACCATATGCTTGGCGCAGTATAACTATATATGGTTCTTGCGATATAAAACGCCAAACAAACAAACCAGTGCGTTTCTAAAAGCTTGGCGTGTTTGTTGGCGCAACTCTCTACGAGTCATCGATGTTGCTTGGAACTCTTTCTGGCGAGTCTGGCATCTCGATGCTTTCGACGTGCACGTCTTTGCAGCAGCAGAGGGTGGCGAGGATCCCCGTCCGGAGATTCGGATTGGAGAAGAAGTAGATGAAAGGGTTGAAGACGGTGGAAGCCTTGGCGAAGAGCGGAGGGATCAAAGTTAAGAAAGGGGGCACCGTGTTTGGTTGGTCAAAGATGGTCCACAGACAGAGAACAGCGTAAAGAGTCCAGGCGATTATGAAGGTTAAGATCAGCACAAAAGATATCTGAAATGATTTTAAAATGTTTCATGAATATATCGTGATAGTTTGTTTTCCTTAACATCAGAAATGGATTTTAATGTTCTCAGATTACACAGTGTTTCATATATGTATATCTATTACATTTGCATTTCCAATTTAATTTTGAAAAGTATAAAAAATAAATAAAACTAATTGATTATCACATAACTGACATAAAAAATTTAAGACTTTATATTTATAATAATTTACTTATATAAGACTATTATTATAAGACTTAATTTTAATAATATAAGACTTAAATTTATAATAATTTTACTATTTAATAAATTTATTTGAATAGTTATCGAGTTTTTTTTTTTCATTCCACGAATTCAGATTCCACTTTGGTTAAAAGAAATCATACGAAATGCTAATAATTTTAGCACAGTATTTCTGCTATTGATAAAAAAGAATGTCCGCCTATGTATTTTGGTTCTCAACAAAACACACCATTAGATCTACTAGAACAGCTAAATATTAGGGCCGCAATAGCATGGTTGGTAGAGCGTCCGTGTCATAACCGAAAGGTCGCGGGTTCTGTACTCGTCTCGGTTAAAGACCGCTGTGCTGGCTCATGGCAGTTGGGGCAAGTTCAATAGGTCCTCCAAGTTCCCATAACAAACGATACCTCTGGGGATACTGAATCAGGGATGGTTCGGTCTCTGATTTGGATCTCAATTCTGACTTGCTGATGGATGGATGGATGAATGAGTGTATGAATGAATTCGACCGCCTCCTAAAAAGGGTTGTTTCGTGTGTGTTCAAGCAAAGTCGCCCTTTCACCTGAACGGTACTCGTTCACAAGAAAGGCGCACACCTCTGCATTCATTCGAAAGAGCTCTGCTTATTTGGGCTTGGTATGACCAAGTGGCATTAGACAACAACAAGAACAGCCAAATTCGGCACATATATACATTGCAGTTTGTAAATAGGCACCTCAGAGCTATTATGTTTGAAATTTTATTTAAACTTTTAATTATATTAAATAATAAATAGGAGCCAATTAATCAACTAAAATTAATTCAAATACAAAATATATTAACATAATAAGTAAGCAGGTGAAAAACAAATACAGGAAAAAAATATGAATATATATATCCTTTAACTACCTGCTTTACTTCATTCATAATCTTTATTTCCTTTTCTTGAAATAAACAACATGTTTTTAAGATTAAAATATTTCAATGAAATGCATGTTATCAATGATATCAATAAGGTACACATTTTAAAACATAATTTGAGAATATAAATACTCGTAGAGCTTCAACATCTTTCAGGTACATATTTATTTAGTAATCCTGACTCAGACTAACACGTGTCACTTCTTTACGCTGAAACAAGGAAATACGGAGCCCATGATTACTTGGGGATTGACCTGTGGTTTCGTATTTAACACCGATTACAAGAAATAACTAATGCCATCTATTGCAGAAAAATAAACAAGCATTGTGAATTTGCAAACATTTGCAAGAAAAAGGAATGTTTGTAGTCTTGCACTTTTATGAAGTTGATTTGAATTACTTGGAATTTTTAAACATTATTTCCAAGGTTAGGACCAAATACTTTCATTTTATCTTTTTCCAAAAATCAGAAAGCTCATTAAAGACTAATCATAAAAAAAGTTTTTTTCTGGAAATTTTTATGTAAGGAATATTTGATTAACCTTTTATTTTATGTCTGTGATGTTTTTAAGCAGTCGGAATGATCGAAAAAATGTATACGACCTACAAAATCCATTTACTGGACCATATTATTATACCTAGCTAATTATAATATGGAATATTTTATTAATGCATAATTAATACCTCTTCAAATAAAGTAGAACGATGTAACCTTGAATTGCTTGAGAGCCCTTATACAGCTTACTCCAGCACTTTTTATCTAATGGATCCATTTTTTCCATTTTATTAACCGACAAAGTACTCTCTTTGAGTTCCCAATAACACGATATATCTTCAAAATGGCTTCCTTTTATATAGACACTGCCCTTCATTTACCAGAGTTTCTCATTTTTCCTGTTTATATTACCTGGAATAATAATAATAATAATAGAAACAATTCTTTCGTGAGTAAAACTGTGAAAATATCACAGGTGTAATATAAGATAATGTAGCTATATTCTGAAGAAAAACATAATAACAAAATACATCCGAAGCAAACACAAGGGCAGTACTTTCAGTAAATCGTTACACAAAAGCAACAGATTGTTACTAAACAATTACATCAGACAAAAAGAATTCAACTACTCATTTGATCCGACTATTATTGCTAGATATTATTTTGAACATAACTTAATTGCCTCTATCCGAACTATTCATGGATTCCTCATCCCTTGCTTTATTTCCTGTATCCATGATTGTGTAAAGAAGGTTCAAGTACAAACATTAGAAATTGAATGATGGAACAAATGTAACTATATCCAGGATTCTGAAGTATTGTGTTCTTTTTTTTTCTGTCATCAATGACGCCAATTTTGTCACAAAGGCACAAAAGGGTTGCCAAATCATCAAATAGTCGCCAAATTTGACTCAAACTCCGGAATTCTTAATTCGACACCTAAAAAGCAATGATTGCTGTATAACAGCAGATTTAGTGAATAGGAAAACAATATTATTGATTCAAAATGGTATTTATATAATAATTACCTTAAAGAACGAGATAATATTATTTTCCTGAAAATTATTAGCTTTTAAATATAGTCCTAAATAATTGTACCAAAATTGGTGAGTGGATTTTTTTTTTAAATTTTAACTTTGGTTAAATCTTAAGAGTGTGAGGTATTGATCGAAAAGTCTGAGAGAATATAAATTTTAATTATCTTTTAAAAATATTTTTAAATGTGTATATTATTTTTATATATTTAAATTTTGGTTATTTATTAGATATTACTTTTCATGTAATACTGTTTCAAATGATTCACAATTGTTTTGCTTTGTAAACTTAGTTAAAACAATCATTTATTAGTTTTAGATTATGAACAAAAATAAATTTGTAATGTTCTTCTTTTTCTTTCAGTCTTTAATGCATTTCATAACTAATGATTGCAAAATCAATGAATACTTTTCAAATATACTTATAAGAAAGCACAAAATTTAACTAATATTAGAACATTGATTGAAAATTAAAAAAAAATTAATTTCATATTAGTTCCTGTGCCATTACTGCCACCATTTAAGTAGTGAAAAACTTTTTATTTATTTCTTTATTTAGAAACTTGAAAAAGATATTTAGAAACATGTTAAAGTAAATAATTCAAGAAGGATTAGAATCGCTGTTTTTTTATATACATCCTAAGGATTTGAAAACGATCAATTCTCGCACTTATCACATCAAATAATCAACAACCACTCAGTAAAATATTAAAATATTTTCCACTTTCCATAAAATCATCAGAGTAAAAATATCGACATTGCATTTGTGATATTTATTGGAACTATCATTACTTTCTGCTCATTTATAACAGCTTGTCCATATTTTTTTAAAAAAAAAGATGAGATTTCCATCAGTTATGTGGAAAAATATTTTGTAAGTGCTTACGTGGATCGTTCGGATCTATGCGAAAAGATAAATTTGATCACGATATTTGGAAAGGATTGACTGGATTGGTTGTCCCAAGATGAATGTACATCCATTATTGTGGTGGTATCATTAATTTTCTGCACTGAAGGTCGCAGCTATCAAAACATGAAGATATCTGCATGGTTATCATGCCAAAAAACCTCGTAAAGGTTTAAAGAACAATTAACACCAGGTCTTGGATAGAAATACAAATAAAATTTGTTTAATTGAGTGGGTTTCAAATTTCTGATATTTACTATCAAATTTTAAATAAATATTACAAATTAAAATAATTTATTTCAAATTATGTTTTGTGTTAGACTTTATTTTAGATCTTTATCACTATCCTATCTATCGTCATATCTTTGTGATCTTATCGATATTTATATCGTTACCTCTATCTTTATTACCTTAACCTCATCTTATCTCTTTTTACCTTACCCACGTCTTATTTATCTTTATATCTTTATCCTCATATTTTTATCTTATTTATCTTTATGTTTTTATCCCTATCTTTACTATCATATTCCAATCTTATTTATCTTTATGTCTTATCAATATCTTTGTTATCGTATTCTTATCTTATTTATCTTTACGTTTTTATCCTTATATTTATTATATTATCCCCATTCTGTCTATCTTTAAATCTTTGTTATCTTATCTATCTTTATACCTTTATTTCTGTCTTTATTATCTTATCCATATCTTATCTTTTATTATCTTACACCTATATTATCTTATTTTTATATATTTATTCCTATCTTATCTATTTTTATATCCTTAATCCTATCTTATCGATCTTTATATCTTTATTTCTATTTTTATATCTTTACCCCTAATTTCTTTATCTTTTTCCTACTATATCCATCTTTAATTTTTTATGTTATCTTTATTATCTGATGCAATTAAGAATGGGAAAACAACATTATCTCCTATTTAAACACATATTTCATGCCAAATATTTATTCTTTAATTTATAATATTTTCCAATGAAAATACCCATTAAATTTCCCCAAAAATTTATACATCCAGCATTTAACCTCCTCACTGAAAAATATATTTGTTCTTATTAATCAAAACTTTAAAGAAGGTTTAAAGTAGGTATCCACTGCATAACAACAAGAAATGCTTTTAATTTTATAATTTAATTATCTCCAAGACAATAAAAGCAAGTAGTAAAATTTTATCCATTTTAATAGCCATTTAAACTAAGAAAAATAGTAATTTATTGAAAAAGAAAACTAAAATGCACTGACGTATGAAATAATGGAACAGACTACAAAATTTCTATTTGCGCAAAGAAAGCAGTAATCCAGATATTTTAATTACTTTCTGGTCAAGAAAAATTTCCTTCTTTCGTTCATTACGCAAAATTATCAACCAAAACTTAAAGGAACAATTGCTGTATAATTTGATTGCACTTGAAATCCAAAATTGTAATAACCTTTTTCAAGAATTTTATCTAATGAATAAGATAAATACGTATAATCGATCTTTGTTCTTTCATATTTTTGAAAATAACTAATCTACGGTAAATTTGATTACACGTTAAAATCTACACAATGTAAAAACTTTAAGTGCTTAAGAAAGCGATGACAATTTACAATGAACTTTATGCTAAAATTTAAAAGAATATTTTATTTTATTTTTTTTAAAATGATTACAGAAGCTTTGTAAGCAAAGACGTATATCTACATTTCAATTAACATAGATAAATACACAAGACTACCTTAAATGAAAAAGAACTTGCAAATGTAATTATTTGGACATTGTTCCATGCATAATTCAACTAATTATTGCAAATGAATAAAACTATGAGGGTGCTGAAATTTGTGTTTAATATACCTTTATGACAAGAATTTTACGATCGTTTTTAATTAGTTGTTTTTAAGCGAGTTTGGATTTATTTTAATTTTAAGCTATTGATGGATCTTGTCTCTAAATTAGATTTTTAAACAACGTTCACACGAGACCAATTATTGCACGCAATGGAAGGTCACGTCTACACCAAAACATCACGTGATTGAAAGACACGTGACAATGGCAAATAGCTGTCCATTTGAGATAAAAGCAAACGAACATTGTTTTTCAAAAAGTTGACGATTGTGCAATGCAAATTTGATTGCACTGTAAAATCTACACAATATAAAAACTTTAAGTGCTTAAACAAGCGATGACGATTTACAAAAAAAGAACTTTATGCTAAAGCAGTGTTTCTCAACCTTTTAGTATTCATGGCCCAATTTTCAATCATAATTTTCATTGAGCCCCCCCCCCACCGCATACAAGAAAATGTATACAATAATAATGTATTTTGAGTATTTTGGCGCTAAACCAACACTACAACCTTAAATTTAAACTTTACAAATTACCAAGAATACGGAAATTTATTGACATTTTGTGACACCGATTATCAGCTTTGAAAAAACTAGAATCCTTTGCCTTTTTATTGCTCTTGCGTCCCGCCATGCCGGGCATTCTCAAGGCTTCGCGAGAAGTTTCTATTTGTCTGGTCAGCTTGAAAGTTAAGTTAGGAGCGTGCGCAGATGTGAACAAATGTTTTATCATATGGAGAAGGAGAAAGTTCTATGACGCCAATTTCAATTCCAGACTATCTCATTCGTGTCGATCTTTCTATCGCTATTGAATCTATTCTGAATGTGCATGTTATATATATTTTCCTGTAATTGCAATTCACGGTATTAAATATTCACGGCAGCAGACTCATGCAGAATCATGGATAAATTTTTAAGCGGGCGTAAGCGAGCATTAGACGATTGACAAGCATCAACAAGTACACAGACGAGCGCGTCTCCGAAAATAAAATCAAGAATACTTAAATTTTGGGTTCACTAGTACTGAAGTAAATGAAGAGGAAAGGCCCCTGTGTATCATTTGCTCAAAAATGTTGGCGGCAGACAGCATGAAACCTAATAAACTTAAACGACGTTTGAAAAAGTTTCATAGTGAGTACGTAAACAAACCCAGAGAATTCTTCGAATTAAAATTAAAATCATATGAAAAAGCTTTAACTGCCTCTTACAAAGTTTCATATAAAATAGCCAGATGTAAAAAGCCTCACACCATTGGTGAAGAGTTTATTTGGCCAGCTGCAATTGAGATTGTAGAAATTATGTTTGGAGATAATTTTGCAAAGCAATTGCAGTCTATACCTCTTTCAAATGCTACTGTTGCCCGTCGAATTGCTGATATAGCTAATGATCTAGAGTGTCAGCTTTTGTCGAAGTTACGTGACAAATTGTTTTCAATACAACTCGATGAGGCAACAGATAGTAATAAAGATGCTCATTTCATTGCCTATATTAGATTTTGTGATGATTTGTCAGTAGTAGAAGAATTACTGTTCTGCATTCGCATTATTTGCTATCTTACAAAACTTTATGAACGAGGCAAACATGGAATGGAAAAATTGCATCGGAATATGCACTGATGATGCTCGTTCTATGTCCGGAAGATTCCAAAGTATTCATGGACTTGTGGAACAAAAATCGCCACAGTGCGTCTGGAAACATTACATGATCCACAGAGAAGCTTTGACTTCCAAAGAAATGAGTCCTGGTTTGAAGATTGTGTTAAGTACGGTTGTAACCGTAGTAAATTATATAAAAATGAGACCCGTGATATCAAGAATCTTCTCCGCACTTTGTAAAAACATGGGTGCAGTACATTCAGCGTTACTATTTTATTGCGAGGCAAGATGGTTATCACGAGGGAAATTTTCAACGTGTTTATGAATTAAGAGAAGAAATCGCCGTTTTTCTAGATGAGGAAAACAGACCGGAAGCTGAAAATTTTCGCAATAGTTTATTTGTGATGAAATTGAGCTACATGGTCGACATATTCGACAAATTAAATAACTTGAATCTTCAACTGCAAGGAGTAAATACACATATATTGGATACAAGAGATAAAGTTAATGCTTTTTGTGGGAAATTGGAACTGTGGCGCAGAAATTTAAAGCAAGAAAACTTAACAATTTTTGCAAATTTGAATGATTGTATTAAAACTTACGAGGCTGAAGAACAACGTGTAAAAGTTGTTTTTTTAACCATTGAAAATCATTTAACAATGCTAGCAAAGAATTTTAAAAAGTACTTTCTTGCTGACGATGAACTGATATCAAGTTACAAGTATTTGAGGAATCCATTTCAAAATACTCCTGAAGGACTCTCAATTGAAGAGGAAAAGACCTTCATAGACTTCCCGGCAAGCGGCGAAACCACAAGACAATTTAGTAATAAATCACTCTTTGAATTTTGGGCAGGAGGGGATGATGAGTTTTTTGCACTAAAAACAAGGGCATTTCGCATTCTACTACCATTTTCAACATCTTATCTTTGTGAAACTGGATTTTCTGCGGTGGCTTCTTTCAAGACAAAACATAGATCTCAGTTAAATATAGAAAAAGAACTGAGAGTGTATATTTCTAATATTAAACCCTCCTTCGAACAACTTTGCTCTGCAAGACAGGCCCAAGGAAGTCATAATAATTATTAAATTTGTTTTTAATTTAGTAAGTTGTTTTAATTTAATAAGTTAATTATTAAATAGGTCGAAATGTATTTTGATTCGTATATGTGTGTGTGTTCTTTCCTTCCAGTCACTTAATCATTTTTTAAATAACATTTTCCCTTGGATATGCTAACGCCCCCCCATTAGTGTGCTCGCGCCCCCCTAGGGGGGCGCGCCCCACAGGTTGAGAATCACTGTGCTAAAGTATAAAGGAATAAATATTTAAAAAAATTGATCACAGAAGCTTTGCTCTTACTTTGTAAGCAAAGACATATATTTACATTTTAATTAACGTAGATAAATACACAAGAATACCTTTAATGAAAAAGAACTAGCAAATGTAATTATTTTTGGGCATTGTTCCATGTATAATTCAACTAATGATTGTAAATGAATAAAACTGTGAAAGAGGTGAAATTGTTTAGTATACTTTTGTAACAAGATTTTACAATAATTTTTAATTGGTTGTTTTAATGTACGTTTATATTGATTTTAATTTCAAGCTATTAATTGGTTTGATTAAAAAATTATTTTTTCATGAGGTATTGTCTCTAAATTAGTTTTTTAAACTTCGTTCGCAGGAGGCCAACTATTGGGCGCAATAGAAGGTCACACCTACTTCAAAACATCACATGATTGAAATGAGACAATGGTAAATAGCTGTCCATTTGAGATGAAAGCAAACGAATATTTCTTTTCAAAAAGTTGATGATTGTGCAATATAAATAGTCTTGTAATCATTCCAAACTAGTTTAAACCTAATTTTAACAAGAGAAAAGAAACCTAGCTTCAAGATAAAGTTTCGAAGTTTGAACAATTGTGAAATAGGGGGAAAAAAGAAACTCTATCGCATCGACGCTTGAGTAATCTCATAGTCATATGATGACTACAAACAGGTTTAAGTTAGTTTCCACTTGGAAAAAACCCATCTGGCTTCGATTAAAAAAAAGAACTCGATTGATTTTGAGAGGGTCAAAAACCATCTCTTTTCCAATGTTGGTATTGCGAAATATGGATCATGTGAGAACATTATGCTTTTCTATGAGTGTGATACCACGTGACTTAAAAAATAAAGTTCTCACATTATAACTTGAGATTTATGATAGCAGATTTCAATTTTCTTCATTATTGTTATTTTTACTATCGAAAATTTATACTGAATAAATATTATCAATGTTTTATTGAAAAATGATTGTTAAAATCCTTCATAGTGTCTAGAAAGAAGACCGAAGAAACTGTTAAGCAAATAAAAGTGGAAAGCGAATAAAATTACACTGTTTGCTGTTGATGAGAAATAATTTTGACCTCAAAAAGTGTTTGAAAATTCATTTCAATACTTACTGTCGTTTCATTGTGTCGAATATCTAGTCCAGAGGTGCCCTGTAGAATTTCGAAAATGAACTCATCAATATATAAAATAAAACAGGCTTTAAAAATTAAATTCGTTTCGAATCAACAATTAAAAGCTGATAGTTGATAAATCAAAGTCTTCAGATAAAGTTTAACTAATTATGTTATCAAAAATTATAAATTTACTTTCATATGAATTTCTTGATTAATTTTTAGAACATACGAAATAATGTTTCTAAGAACTGAGATTATTCCACTTATGATGTCAAAAATATTAGGTTGGTGCGTATGAAATGTCGGATTCTTAAGTGATT
>JAPMOQ010028734.1:0-13366 GCA_026543055.1 Argiope trifasciata | reverse complement strand
AGAACAATAAATTTCACATTATAATTGACGTGTAATTCGTACTTTTTTAAAAAATTCGTGAGGTTGTTTTCATTGTGCAAAGCACCTTTCTACTTTTTTACCAGTTTTATATAAACTACTAATTTCAATTTAAGAAAATGCAAATGTTTAAGAGTCCGTCTTTCTTGATAAACATGATCTTTCTCGATGAAAACAAATATATTAGTAAAAATATAAGGAAAGACATTTAATTGCTCAGATTTGAAGTTTTCAGTTATGACAAAATGCGTTACATAGTTTAAGTAATAACTGGCGACATTACTTAATGAAAAAAATGTGTGTTTTAACAGGAAACTTATTATATAACTGCATGAAAATGTTTTCGGATAGTTTGGAAATTAACACAGGCTTTTATCCATCTAACTAAAATACAAAGAACATTAGCATTATTTAAAAATGGAGCATTTAAAAAAAATGTTTTCTTATTGCTTACTTGCGATCTGCTTAAACTACTAAAAATAATAAACTAATTTTTACCTGTGATCTTAAATGCCTTAGATTTCAAAAAAAAAAAAAAAATTTTTAATTCGAACAGAAATTGCACTAATTAAAAAAATATTTTGTATTCATTTGCTTTCATCAAAAATAATGGAAAATGAATTAGAATAGAATATCTGTTGTAAAAATGGAAACAGTTAGAATGTAACTATTTCAACGAAATACAATTTTGAAACAAACGGAAGAATTGTAAAAATGAAAACAATTGGAACTTAACTATTTCAATGAAATATAATTTTTGCAACAAACGAAAGTATTACAAAAAACACTTTTTCTAACTTTTTAAAAAGGCAAAAATTTGAACGACATCCAGTTTTGTATTATGAAAATATTTTTTCTAAGGCAGTGTAAAATTTTGTTTTCTGTACTGATTCTGTATCGCTGCTTTGAATTTTCTGGGAAACAGAAATATAGTATAATTTCTAATTAATAAAACAAAATGTAAAAATGTTTTAAAAAATTACAAATTGCACATTTTCTTAATTAAAACGGCATGTATGCATATGGTTGAAAAAGACTGTCCTGTTCAATTTGACTTGTAGAGAAACAAAATGTGCAGGTTTAAATCCGCGAAGGATCGAACCTGCGATGTTTGGGTTTGAAGTCCAGTAACTTATCCATTCGACAAAAGCGATCGTTAATGTCTAGCTGCTGTTACTGGCTTAATACGATGTCACCACAACTGATTAAAACTTCAGATTCACACAGCTGCATTTAAATTCTTAACTAAAAAAATGTTGTTCTGATAAACTTTGTACAAATGGGAAAGTGTCAAATTCATACCCGTGTTTTTTATTTACTGGGGCTTATAAGAAAACGATAAAATAGTGATTAACAAAAAAAATCTGAACATAAACAAAGCGAATGTATTCAAAAAAGATCATTAGCTGCCAAAATACAAAATCATAATCAGTTCAAAATGTTAGCATGTACATTCCTGACAATAGAGCAGAGTTGTTGACTCGCTTTGTTTGTTTTCATCGTTGCCGAAATTTCTTTCGTCGTTTTTCAATTCGGGAAAAATCTACTATAAAACTGGACAACATACTTTTCAATTATATGATGAACTCTTAGAAAACACTGAAAGTTCATAATATTAATTGCAGTTATATCCGTCACATAAATACATGAAACTTTTTTTCCTTCTTTTTTATAATGGTATAGTGCACATTTTCCAAATAGAACTTTATGCTGATATCTTATTTTTGGAGTTTTGTTTGTTACCTACTTTCTTCGCAGCTAGGAGTGCTGTATCTAATCAAAGCAAATGCAGTATATTTAGTTTACTATAATTAAAGACTGCATGGCACTATGAAATGAAATTTTGAATTGAAAGTTCTTAAAAGTATTTTAATGATCAACATGTATATATTGATTATTATTAATTAAGGGCATTTGTAAAAGTCTTTGCAACTAAAAAAATATTTATCATGGTATAGTAAATATTTTTCTAATTTAACTTTATTTTGATCTCTTTTATTTTTGGAGTTTTGCTTGTTATTTACTTATTTCGCCTCTAGGGGTACTGTAGTTTGTCGCAACAAATTCAGCATTTTTTTTTTTTTTTTACTATATGTAAAAATTACATGGCACTATGAAATGACATTTTGAAAATAGTTCTTAAAATTATTTTAGCAATCATCATGTGTATTTTGATTACCAATTATTATTAATTGTGTGTATTTTCAAAAGTGGCTGCAGCTAATAAATATTGATCACAAAATATGTTACAGATACGATTTCGATAATATCAATTTTACAATATTTATTACGATAATGCATCACATATATATATAACATATTTATTTTGAAAGGATCAGTCTGTAATGCAGACTTTTACTGCGCCTCAATAACATGAAATTTCAGATGTTGTTCGAATGCCACGATTCTGTAAACACATTTTAAAATAAGACCCAAATAGAAACTGCACAACATAGAAGCATGGATGTTTTCCTCATGTATTTAAATACTTTAAAATTTTGAAAACCAAGTTTAAATCTAACTTTTATTCAAAATGTTGATAAACTTTTTACTTCCTCTGTATTTCAGAGAATTTTTAAGGAAATGTGGAGTCAAAGCCAATACTCCTACACAAAATGTCATGATAAACAAACGAAACAGGATTGAAAGTAGTATAAGTCCCATGTTTCCTTGCAAATGATAGACTTAAAGAGTTTTTTTTGTCGGAAAAATATCCATTATTTGGATATCTTAATCCAGACCTGTTTACATATTTCGAAGACTGAATCGAAGCCAAAAAGTGATGCGATGAAAAGGGAAATCATATCTGGCAATATGAATAAAGTTAGGAATAAAAAATAGTTTGCAGAAGATCGTAAACATTTTAATTTGTTTCATAATAGAGATTGAAAAAGAAATTCGTTTGGAAGGTAAATATTTGCACTATTTGAAGATTAAGTTTCAAGTTTAGGACAGAAAAAATTAAGCGAAAAATTCTTTTTCTAAATGTTTCATAATATAAATCAAATTTTTAGTTGAAATTTAGTCTCAATTAATAACGTATTAAAAAGGATTTTTTTCTGACTTTAAAAAAAAATTAACCCTATTGATTTTATACACAAAAAAATCAAATTTTAAGAAAGTCATTTTAAATTCTTTGATTACACCTCTATTATTGTACGCGATCACATAATTTACTAGAAAAAGGCGTCAAAATTTAAAACATTCTTGAAGTTGGATCAAAACAGGGAATAGAATGTTTATCATTCTTTATTAAAAACTAAATGCCTTATAATTGTTTAATAACCAAACAAAAAGGCGTATTATTAAGCTATATTGAAAATGTGTTTATTTTTGAACCGTCTTATTTATAAACGAATAAACTCCAAAAGTAAAAGTGTAGTTAAAAATGAAAGCTTTTGTCGCCATGGTTTCTTATAAAATTATGAAAACATAAACTTTATTTAAAAATCGTTTAACAGATTATTTTTCATGAATTATTTTTCACAGATTATTTTTCATGAACCTAATTAGTATTCAATTTATGTAAATCTGAATCAAATCATCAAATTTTTTATTCAAAATTGATTAAATTGAATTTTTTCAAGATCACCCTATTACAGAAAATTTCTACAATAATTTAAATTTTTTTTAAAGCTCCAGCTTTGAGGAAAGAATAGTGCCAAAATTCTTCATAATCATGTCATGGATAATAATTCCTCAATATTAAAAAAATTACTTCAATTTTTATAGGTAAAGCAAAGCAATTCAAAAAATAATATTTACATTTAGATGTTAAGCCTATTTGTATCACTTTTAGATACTAAGCATATACAAAATATAATTATAAAAAATTTTAAGTACTTAGTAATAAATTTTCGATAATATGATTTAAGCATATATGACCTAAATTTGTTAATTTAGTTTCTTATATTACTTTTGTTATTTATACCAAAAACCATATTACCCTCTTACTCACATATAAATTAGTTGACCCTCGGCTAGGCTGTATCAGAATTACTCTGTGCTCTTATTTTTTTACTCTGAGCACAGAGTTCAGTTCAGTTCAGTTATATTAACGTCTCGTTTAAAGCAAAACGAGGGCTATTTTGGGACGGACCTCGTAATTTTGAACCATGGTCAGATGACGAGGACGACAACTGAAGTGGCACCCCCCTCTCCACACCACACCAGCGGGAGGACTTTGGCCTGACAGATTTAACGTGCAACAGACCCCCTCCCACGACGGATCTTCGGTGGAATCGAGTCTCGAACCTGAAACCCTCCGGTTCCGAAGCCAAGACCTTACCACCAGGTCACCGTGGCCTCTCTGCGCACAGAAGTCCTGCATTTGATACTTTGTCCTTTTTGGTTTAATTAAGAAACGCTTACATGTATTTTGAATATTTTTAACGATACATTCAAAGAAAAATTTCGAGCATAATAATAACTAATAATTTACAAGACCACAGATCGTATTTTGTTTTTTTAAGTCATTTTATTCTTGAGAAATAGAGGTTTCATGTGTACAGTACAGAATGACAGACACGGACGAATCTTTGAATGATTTGGTTCGAAACTGGATACTGATCTAAAAACTCAGAATGCTAAAGTTGTTACCTAATTTTACTGATATATCTCTTCTTTGCATTCTGTAGATATTGGTTTACATACATATCGACACACTTCCCTGCCACGAATTTCTCTTAAATTCAATAGAAATTTATAAATCTGGTATTGAATCTACAACAAATTTCATCGCTCCATCTAACGAGTTATTTCCACAGTGAAGACATAATTCTAAATACATATTTTTCGGGCTCAAAGAGTTATGAAATATTGGGATACTAGCCGCCTTTGGCGACCAGCTGGTTCGCCATGAGTAATGGGTTCTAACATTTTCAATTAAATCACATATTCATTAGCCTTGAAGTAACTCCGGGCATTGATTGGCCTGAAATTTATATTTTCTTAAAGATGATGGACGGAAAGTTCTAAAAGAACACGTTTTCTTAATAATATTCTATAATTTTATAAATTAGTCAGTTTTAAAGATTGATTTAGAAGACTGATTAATGTAGCAACTTTTATTTAAAATATTAATAAAAATATTTTGTAAAATATGGGTCACAGAGCAAAGTATGAAGAAATCTAAAAGTCATTATTTATCAATGCATTGTTTGACTCAAACTACATAAAATGTAATTATTTACTTCATTTAGATCAAATTAATAGTATTAAACAATATATATGCCTATTAATAATATTTTACAAATTGGCCATTGGAAAAAAATTTGAATGCATATCCTGTATAAATACAATCCTGTGTAAATAAAGATAATTTATTCAATTAATGATTTAAATATTGCAAACGATCATAGAATCCTTTGCCTTGCATTTTTTAAAGAAAATATCACATTTTATGTTTCTTTTATTATATCCAGTCACGTGCTAAAAGTTGCATTTCTTCCGATTTAATTTGCGATGATAGCTTTTTTATTTTTTTAATTTGAACTTCCGTCAAAATGATGGCAACACGGTGATAAAACCTAATTTTTTCAATTTGACGTGCTCTTGCAGATTTTATAGGAACCTTAGCTTTGCATTTATTTTTTTAGAAACTATCACATTTTATAATGAAAAAAAATATTGAATAAATGATACAGATATTGCAAACGATTATAGAAGTATGCCATTAAGACGGGATTTCAATGCATATCCTGTCTAAATTCAATCAGGTTTACCATAAATAAAGATTTGTTGAATAAATGATTTAGATATCGCCAAAGATGAAGGAATCCTTTGCTTTGCATTTATTTTTTTAGAAAATATTACATTTTATATTTCTTTTATTTTATCCAGTCACGTGTTAAAAGTTGCATTTCTTTAGATTTATTTTGCGATGATAGTTTTTTTTTATTATTTGAACTTCCGTTATTGTTTTCTTTTATTTTATCCAGTCACGTGCTCAAAAAAACATGGTTAAAATGTTTCTTTAAAAATTCGTTAAAAATAGAAGCTGACGTTAAAAATTAACAAAACTGATGCCGTTAGAAAGCTAATTTTTTTATCTTTAAATTGATATCAAAATCATGTTTGTGCAATTATATTTTCGGAAGTTATACCGGAAAAACGTTGAAATTTCGCTTACATTTTAATTAATTCAAATTCTAATTAAAAATTCGAAAAAAGGGCTCCGAGGTGCACATTCCCGACCTCCAAGGTATACATGTACCAAATTTGGTAGCTGTAGGTCTAACGGTCTGGCCTGTAGAGCGCCAACACACACACACACACACACACACACACACACACACACACACACACATTGAGCTTTATTATAAGTATAGATGACAAAATCTCGTATTTTAATTTTTTTTGACTATTTATAATTTATACAGTTAGCATACGGAATAGTAAAAAAGATGATTAAATGAATTCTATTCAAAATTCACTTTATTTTAGTTAGAACATTTTTAGTTATCGTATAAGATATAAAGAGGATTTTTTTTTCTTTCCATTGCTAACAATTTTTCACTATTGAATTTTATTACTTTCATTTTGAATTAATTTTTAGATTAAAAGAATTTAAAGCATACTTTAACATAATGAACATTACATTTCAAATTAAACAAAAACAAGACTTATCCTGAATGGTTATATACGTGAGTGAGAAAATTCGCATACTTTTAACAACATGGCACGTGTGAAATGTCCAAATTGGGTCAAAAATCCCACGAGAAAGTCACTAAAAATGTTAAATTGAAAACAAGTGTTAATATTTGGTAACTTCTAGATGTCACTAATATTCAAGGTGTTGTCTTGGGTGACATATTTTGGGAGACCCTTCCCACTGGTTGATTCTTCATATTAAACTGTGATATATATATATATATATATATATATATATATATATATATATACAAAGACTTAGAAACTTAAACTTAATTAAGAAATAGACAGATTTTAAAGTTTTTCTAAAATGAGATTAAAGTCAATTTTACGCGGTAGTATTTTCGAGAATTATCTCAGTCACCTCATTAGTTTTTAATTAATTTAAAACTCAGAGTTTCAAAATATTGCTCTGAAGGACAATATTTCACCCGATCATATTTGCAAGTCAAATGATTTATATGTAGAGCACTCACATTTTTCTTATTATTTATTATTAAAATAATTACACAATAAGCACATTCCTAGAATCCTAATTGATCCAAAAGGACAAAACTGATGGAATTCTTTGGTTCATATTCTTAATTCTTCAGCAGAGCAGAACAGTTAAAAATATTTTTTCTTCGATGAATGCTCTCATTGGCATTCAATTGAAAGCATTTAATCGCCCACAAATTAGCACATCTTCCCATAAATACGTTGTTTCTAATCTTAGCTTATTAACACAACGGCAAAGGGCACGTTTCATTGAAAAATTAATCAACTTTTCACATTAAACAAAAAAGTATGGTTTCATTTAAGGTATATAAATTGAAAGATTTGTCTTTTTAATAATATTTCAAAAAGATGCTGATAAAATTGAAGTTGTGCAAATTTGTGAACAACATATCAATTTTGCTAGTTGTTAAAGCCAATCACAATTGCTACGCCAAGCAGATGGTAAAATTATGGAGTATACATTTTAAAATATAACACAAAAAATTATCAATATAAAAATGAAAGAATGACAAAGCCGGAGTAAAACATAGATGTGTAAGAAATTTAAGTAAAATATAGTTGAGAATAAAATGCTATATTGAAGCAATGTAAAGTTCCAAACATCAAAATAAATGTAAAGGTACTAAATACAATTATAAAAGCTCATGACTTTTTAAAATTTAAAAATGTTTGGGTGGAATGGCGCTCAAACCATATCTTGTAACGTTAATGACAATTGTTTAAAAAAGTGTGAACGGAAGGAATAAAAAGATGGACATTCAATTAAAATGTGATGTATAGTAAAATCCACAGGACAATCGGGGCACATTCAATTTGTTGAAATAAACGTTACTAAAGCCATCTTTAAAAGTTAGAATAAATGCTTCTAAAGCACAAATTTGATTTTCGGAAACTATTAGACACGTCTGGCATGTATCGCCAAGGAAAACACGATGGATTCAGTAAAAATGCTAGATTCTTGTCGGTTAACATTTTGTAAATACTGAACGTCAATGCCATTCAAAGTTTTCTTTAGAGTAACTCTTTGTATGTCAGAAATTTTAGGAACACTATCTCATCTTACTTTAAAAAAATTTGGGCAAACTTGCCCAAAGCTTAGATTGATAAAATGTAGTTCCATAATTTTATGATAGTGCAAAATTGATTATACTTATATAATTATAATGCTTTCAGAAAATATAGAAAAAAACAATAATAATAAAACTACTCAACAATTTGGGGTGCTTTCAATCAGCTTTTATTGTAAGAAAAAAGGGGAATCTCATCACTCAAGAAGCAGATTTTCTTATATCAGCGATCTAAATTTTAGAATAAGAAAAGCTAAATTTTTCACAAACCATGTTGTAATGCAAATGTTGTTTGTTCTCATAATCTTTTTATGATTATGAGAAATAACAGTTTATCTTGATGCTTAAACCGGTGAGGGCCTTAATGTTGCTTCAAAACAGGACGTTAATATAACTAAACTAAACAGTGAAGGCGCCTCTCCATAAAACTTACTCGAGTATTCTGCAATAAAAGTATTGCATTCCACATCTTGCGTAAAATTTTGGACCTTTGTTAAAAATTTACTATTTTGCCTGGTTTAGCGAACTACAGTAATGAAATATATATTTGTCTCGAATTTAGTATTTATACTGATTCAGATCTTTGATAATGTTTTGATGATTAACTTCTGACGTGTGGTTAATATTGTTCTGAAACCAGCTTTAAAAAAAACACATTTGCACTCATAACTTTACATTCCAAATTCGATACATTTAAGTCTTTCCTCATTAAATTTACTTTTTATGTGTTTCTGAAAGTACTGTAACTTTCCCCTTCTTGATAGGTGGCATTTCTAGCCAGCTGTTTTACCACCTGTCAAAATTCTACATTGTTAAATCCCTCCAGATTGTCAGACGGGGGATCTTCTTTTCGCCCGAGTGTCGTCGTATCTGGTCATTCGTGATGTCAGCTGAAGAACCACTGGTGGTGTTTATCGTTTAAGAGAAACTTATTGCACCTTCAAGGGTAAGGAGTCAAACCATCTGGATGCCAAATGTTTCCCAACGTGATGGGATTATTATTAACACGTGTTCCAAAACAGTCCTTTACGAGGGCACATCATTGATGGACATTCTCACAATTGGCTGATGACCATGAGACTGGCATTTTGCGGAGCTACTATTGGGCGATCAAAAGCTCAAATGGAACAGTGGGAAGTGATAGGAGGAGATTGGACAGAGATAAGATGCGTTTTTTTAAAAGAAGGGAGATTTCTTTGATTGCGGACTGTTGAATGAAGCTCTATCCTGGAGTAGCCAGGGTGACTAACAACTTGTTTAGGTTTTTGAAAGTGTGTGTTCTTTATCCGAATTGATGTAGAACTCTTCAATACAAACATTCATTTTTCGACTGTTGTGTAAATATCCAATATCTTAATCTAGATTAGAACAAGTTGTTCTTATGTAAATATATGGCTGTAAATAAAAGAATTGCCTAAAATTCTACAATTCTACTCTTTTATTTGTTCTGTCAGAATCAAGACATTACAGTGAAGGGTGGCATAAATTAGCCCATGAGTTATTTGGCGCCTAATTCTATAGAGATAAACACTTTAGATATAAGCTTTGCATATCAAATTTTGAACGTCTAATTTTCTTTGTTTTATAGTTACATTGTTAATGAATTTGTACAACAACACAAACAGACGTCCTCCGAATGAATATCACTGAAAATTTGATAGAAATCTACAAATTTAGAGTAAAAACCGTATATCACATTTGAATTGTGTAATTTTTTAACAAAAATTTTAAACTATAAGAGAGATAAAATATTTTTATATATCCAATAAAACTGTAGAGATGTCTAGGTGAACGCAGGGAATATCTTTCATCAGTGCTTGCCAGGATAAGCCTTATTTGCAAGTATTTGCAGTAAATTTCAGAAATTTTATTAAATAAGAGTTTCAACAGAAATCGAATCTTTAAGGAAAAAGCCCCGCCTATAATTAATTGTATCATAAATGATGAAGAAAGAATCTGAGGTTGAATATTTCAAACACGAATGAAAACAATTTTAGGCTCACTGACACAAAATAAAAATAATTTAAGAAAAAGAAAATAACTGCAAAATATTTTTAATATGAAAAACAAATTTTTTTTATGTTTGTTTAATGACTTTTTTGATTTTGATGATTATTTTACTAATTTATGTATGAAAAATATCATATCGAAGCTCTCAGATTTTTCAGCTAAAATACATTTATCCCATAATTAGTAGCTATGATTTCCTCAGTCACTTCATAAAGCGAAACCACGCACTTCTATTTAGCTGACACAATAAAAAAAATAACTTCGCTTATTACTGATAACATTTCTTTAAATAATTTTCAAATACCTAAATAGATCAAAGATCAGAAGACTATTCAGTTCCCATTCACATTTCGGAGTTCTAAATAGAACAGAAAAGAATTTTGCTGAGCTCGATGCGCATATTTACAACTAGCCGCCTTTGGCGACCAGCTGGTTCGCCATGAGTAAAGCGTTCTAAAATTTTCATTTAAATCACATATTCATTAGCCTTGAAGTAATTCCGGGCATTGATTGACCTGAAATTAGTATTTTCTTTAAGATGACGGACGGAAAGTTCTAAAAGTACACCTTTTCCTAAGAATATTCTTTAATTTTATAAATCAGTCAGTTTTAACCATCGATTATGCTTCCAAAATATTTAAAAAAAAATCGGTGATGTTGCCAAACTATTAAATATGTTTTTTTAAAGAAAGCGAGAAAGGGAAAAAAGCATTAAATTAATGATACAATTGCAAACGATTACATAAATATGCCATTAATTCGGGATTTCAATGCATATCCTGTCTAAATTCAATCAGGTTTACCGTAAATAAAGAAGATTTATTGAGTTAATGGTATAGATATTGCAAACGATTGTAGAAACCTTTGCTTTGCATTTATTTTTTAAAGAAAATATCACATTTTATATTTATTTTATTTTATCCAGTCACGTGCTTAAAAGTTGCATTTCTGTAGATTTATTTTGCGATGATAATTTTTTTATTTGAACTTCCGGCATTCTTTTATTTTATCCAGTCACGTGATAAAAATATGGTTAAAATATTTCTTTAAAAATTCGTTAAAAATAGAAGCTTACATTATAAATTAAAAAAATTGATACCGTTAGAAAGCTAATCATGCAATCATATGCAATCATATTTTCGGAAGTTATAGCGGAAAAACGTCGAAATTTCGCTTAAATTTTAATTAATTCAAATTCTAATTAAAAATTCGAAAAAGGGGCTCCGAGGTGCACATTCCGGACCTCCAAGGTATACATGTACCAAATTTGGTAGCTGTAGGTCCAACCGTCTGACCTGTAGAGCGCCAACACACACGCACACACACATTGAGCTTTATTATAAGTATAGATTATCTGTCTATATTTTGAACAAGAAACAGCAACATCTCGAAGTAAAACAAAACACCATTACACTTTTCATTTGCTTTTCTACACGCAGCCAATATGCATGGCAAGCGGAAATGACAAAAAACAGAAGAACAACAGTTTAACAAATCAAAGCAACTTCATTTCTAATTTATAAATCGGGACTTTCATGTTTCCTAGTGGTACCAAAATTTACATATCTGAGATTTACATCTTGGTTACCTTACTGTTAATTTTATTCAGTAATGATAACTGAATTTTTGGTACAACTAGTTGAAATGGAGATGGATGTTCTGGTATATCTGATGGTCCACATATGAAGGGGTCACAAAAGTCATGGAGCTTGGAATTGCCCACAGAAAAAAGCTGAACTTTTATGCTGAAGAACATGAAAGCAATGACTGCACATGTTTTGGAAATTGATGTTTGAATATGGAAACTGTAAATAATTTTAAGTAAATTTCCTTATAAATGGTGAATAACTTTCAACATAACTCCACTTCTTAGGCTGGTTGCACACACAGCGCTTTTTTCTGGTCGCTTATTTTTCCGATACCGACATAACTACAGTAGTGTATTGAATTATACGAGAGCTTACACACTAGGCGGATAAATTGCTAGTTGGTAAGCTCTCGTATAATTCAATACACTACTATTGGTATGTTGGCATCGGGGAAATAAGCGATCAGAAAAAAGCGCTGTCTGTGCAACCAGCCTTAGGTTAGATCTTTAATTAAAATCGGAACGCTGAATGGCCTGTCTTTTTCCCATTTATAATTTCTAATAAGCATTCACTTAAAACCAATGCATGTAATTTGAAAATCAAAATACGATGTTAGACATGTGCTACGCTTAGAGAATGTAACATGTTTGAAACAGGATAATGAGTTTGAAGCATGAATATTTTCCTCACCCCGCAAAAAATAAGGAGAGGCATAGAGAGACAAATCTGAAATACAAAAATACGATCATATTTTTATGGGGCAATTTTTATGTAATTTGAAAGATTTATGTATGAAGATGAAAAGGAAAATATGCTATAACTATAATTAAGAATTTCAATATTTTTTTTTACTCTTTTTCTTCCTTCATCCATAATTTATCTTAATTTTTTTTTATATTTCCCAAATAAGATCACTTTTTTGTAGCAAATAAAGAGCAGATCCTCCAGCTGGCAGCCATATCTCCACGTCTGGAAAAATAATTAACTGTTATAAACAGTTAATAGCAAATTATTAATCTTGAATTTTCAACACGTACCAATAAACGGTGTGTTTGTCTCATAAATAATGACGGTCTGAGAAATAACAACGAAAGCGCTTTAGATTACAGCACATAATTCAAGAGTTTTGCATTTTATTGTGGTATTTCAAACCCGTGTTACTAAAATGTTATTTTTACAAATATGTGGCAGGTAGCAACGTTCACGAATTTTTGAGAAATCAGATTTAAGGTTTATTTCGTTAATTTTAATCAAAATGAAACTTTGTCTCCTCTTCCCCGGTTGGAACATGTTACATTCCGAAGGACACATGTCGTACGGAGTTAATCACACATATAGCAAACATTTAAAATTATTCTGATTGATGCCAATCAACGTGAGTGAAATGGAATAAAAAAATTGAATACTCGTTAATAATTTTTTTCATACAAGAACGATACATGTAGATCAATATAATCTGGGATGCATTGGCGTACCGTTCAACTGCTTGCCAGGAAAATAGGCCAACATTTTCCTACCACCTGTGTGAAGGTT
>JAPMOQ010028731.1:0-15582 GCA_026543055.1 Argiope trifasciata | reverse complement strand
CAATTTTACACAGGGAGAGAGGATATGAACTCCATTGGAGATTATAACTAAAAATTTCCAGGAGACCACTCTCGCTGGTTTAATTTTGGGTTTAGAAGTTTTGTGCTTCAAATTTTGATTGATAAGTTATTGTTTTTCTGCATTCCTCCTTATTCAAATTTTGAATAGAAGAAGCAGTAACTTGAGTATTTTATTTTATTCCACTAACCAATTTACTGTCACTTAAAAGAGGTTTAGAAACATACTTTAAAAACAACACTGTATCAGAGTCTTCAATTGATATGGATGAAATAATATTAAAATAAATCTAAAGAATAAACATACTTTAAAAAAAAAGTTACATGTTGAAATTTGAAGCTTACTTTCACCAGAAAATTCAGAAGCATCTATCCGTCTAATCTTTTGTATATTCTATTCAATACTATATTATTATTTTTATAAGTTTGTCTAATCTTCTATATATTCTATTCTATTCCTTACAATTTTATTCTTTTCATTAATTTGTCTAATCTTTTATACATATATGTGAAAAGTTGCATCAGTTTTGAAATAGAAATGAATTTTGTGAAAACCTTGTATTTTTGTTCCTATTATTTACAAAATTTAATTCTTCTATCGTTAAATAATAATTATTTAAAGAATAAGGAAATTTTTTGTACCATTATAACTGTTATTTTAAGCAAATGCGACCATTGAAAGTACAATGCATCACTTTATCATTAATAGATATCATATAATTTATTAGAATATTTTAATACTTAATTTATCAATTAAAGAACAGAAGAATAAATATTTGAAAGATAATTTGTCGACTCTTATGACATGATTACAAACTGATCATTAAAATGCTAATAAATGGTTCTTATCATTATTCATTGATGATTAAAACGTGATTAACGTATGAAATTGAAATGAACAAAGGAATTTATTTCTTTCATTAACTCATGATTGAAACACGTTGAATGATTAAAAGTATTATTTTTTAGAAAACATGAAATTTTTTAGTTGAAAGAAGATATAATTATTGAAAAGCATTGTTATGAAACATTTATAATTAAAGGATTCACAATCTGGTAATAAGTTATTGTCTTTGTTTTATTTTGATAACTAAAAGAGGCTTAAAGGACTTAAGAGCGAATATTTTATCAATCATTCATTAATAATTGGAAGAAATTCGAGCGTGAATAAAAAAATTTGCTATATTTGTTACTGTTGTTTCTGTTACTGAAACAACATTAAAAAATACAGCAAAGTGCATCTTTTCAAATAATAATAAAAAAAATACCTACATTTCTCGTAATTTTCTTGTAGTTCTTATAGCTTTTATTTTATAAGATATAGTACATAAAGTATAACTTTCATATATTTCGACTTAAAAATATATATTTCATATAAAACATTTTGAATGCGCATTATTTTTTAAAATCAGTAAAAAATTATATTAAAAAAACTCTTTTACCATCAAAGTTTGAAAAAAAAGAAAGAAGATCCACCCAAAAATGAAATATATTAGTTTTTATGGCAGCAAATTTTCCAAACAGAGAAAATCCAGCATATTTTTTTCATCCTTATGCTTTTATATTGAAAGCAAAGGAGTATAAGAACAGAAAGAGTAATATTTTGAATTCAACATGAGCATTTATAACTTTCTAAACATGTATCGATTTCAGAATGAAGATTTTTCAACTGAAATAAATTACGTATTTTTTATATAGCCAAGCAATCATACTTTGATAACGACAAAAAAACAGTTTTGTAAATGAAAGTGATGTTTAGATTCCTTGTATATATTTCCCATCGCAACTAGCCTTTCAAAAAGTAAAAGACTACATGCATAATATTTGCTGTTCTTTTCATGAAAAGCAATTCAGATACCAGTTCTTTTTTTAAAACACACAATTTCCTGAAAGAATTATTCTATAAAGCACAGAAAATAACATTTAAATAGTTTCTCTAATCATTATTGAGGTAAAAATAATATGTCCTACGATCCTGTACATCTTGTTTTCCCTTAAAGCAAGCGTCTCCCAGAGAAAAATACTTACACAGTTTTCCTATCCTTTTAATAAAAAACATTCTTTACGTTAAATGGAAGCCTACTTTGACTTTAAAGGGGATATCAGTATCTTGAAAAATATTCAGTTGTTACAGAAACTGTCCCTCTAATGAAAAGAAAAGATTATTCATTACAAAAAAAAAAAGAAAGAAATTTTTATAAGGAAACTAAATTATATAGTTTAAAATTCTTGCTTCAGTTTCAGTAGTACTTAAAAGAATATTCAAATACGAAAAGGGTAAACAGATGCCAACAAAAGCTTTTAGTGTAACTCATTGATAACCATTAAAGAATCCACATTCCAAAATAAAAGGTTAGCACTTCTTGTTTCATGCTTTTCACCGTAACAGTCACTCCTATTCCACAAAAAAATGCAATTTTTTCTCCAAATTATTATATTTGAAAATATCTCCTTTATGATTCTGTGATAAAACAAAAGAAAATTATTCTTATACAAGTGAATGCTTTTATATTAATTGATAAAGAAGAATTATAAAAAAGGAATGCATAAAAATAAATGCCTTCACTGTTGGTGGTTGAAAGAAAATTTACACTTCAAGAAAACAAAACTGAATTGCATCCTTTCATTTCACGCTTTTAAATGAAGTCTTTTTCTTTAAACAGTAAAAAAAATATGCAAATTCATAACAGACAGTTATCACTGAAAATTTCTCAGTAATCCATCAACGATAACTAAAATAAGAAGCATGCACCACAAAAAATGGGTAAATTGTACCACTTCTTATCAAAGATTGATTGGAAGAAGATTTACTTATAATAAGAAACATTATCGCTTTCGAAATTGATGTCTGAAAGAGGATTCAAACTCCAAAATAAACCTTACAATATCGTTTCATTTCGCTTTTTCCATTGAACTCATCATCCTTTTTAAATGATAAAAAACATGCAAATTCATAACAATCTGTTATCACTAAAAATGTCTCAATAATACATCAACGATGGCTGAAAGAAGATTTATGCATTAAAGAAGAGGTATAAAATATATTATCCACGATCAAACACTGATAAATGAAAAAAAAAATCTTTTTTCATGAAAAAGAAAAACCTTCGCTTTTGATACGAGTGACTGAAAAAAAAAGATTCAAACTCTATGAAAAAACCGTGCAATAACCTTTTATTTCGTGTTTTCAACTCATCTTTTTCAAACATAAAAACCAGAACAATCAGTTGTCACCAAAAATTCTGTAATCAACTGAAAGAAGATTCACGCACCAAAACATATGTGAAAAAGATACATTTTTAATCAAACACTAATAAAGGAAAGAATATTTAACAATGAAACAGAAAAACCATCGCTTTTGATGCTGGTGACTGAAAGAAGATTCAAACTTCACGAAGAAACCGTACAATATCTTTCCATTACATGTTTTCCACCGCATCAGTCCCTCCCAAACGATAAAAAAGCATGCAAATTTTTCCTTACCTGGCAGGGGGAAGCAGTCTGGCATGCCGACGGGCCTCAGGTACACCGCTCCGTTGGCCGCGAAATAATCGTTCAAAGACATAGTAGATAATCTCTCTCTGTGGAAATGACTGAAGAAAGACACTGGCACAAGACACGAGCGTTCACGGCTTTATCGATCCAGCAGGATCGCGTTCCGGATAGCACATGAGTAAAACAGGGATAGTTCGTGCTACAACCTGCACGGATACAGGTCGCTTGGCATCTGCGGTTGCTACGATTGGTCGGACGTGGTGCTCGCACCGTGGCGCCCGTTTGGCGAGCTGGGCTTGGCCCGTTTGGCTAATAAGTGTCCAGAGGAGGTTGTGAGTGATCGGTGACATACGGGAGGTGATATGCGCGTCAGTTAGGTTAGCAGGTGGCATACGTTATCTGTGGAGAGAAATGGGAATTCTGGCCTGGCTTTTTGTTGCTGTATTGGATGGTGTCGGTGTTGATCGGTTTGGGAGGATGTAAACAAAAATGGAGATTCGTTGTGGGGATGCAGTGCTGAAAATATGATGAAGGATGCTTTTGAAAATATATTCCCACAAGAACACTTTATTTAAATATTCCATTATTTTTTTTATCCCTTGTGATATTTCAAATTAAAATTTTAAATAAAAAATTCTTCAAACTAAAACTATGTAAAATGTTGATTGAACATAATAGTATGATATTGCATATACTTGCATGCATGTATGCATTTTTAAATAATTTCATTAGGAAAGTAAAAGTAAGATTCCTTAGTTTCTCCAGCATTTTCATAATAATTTCAAATATTAGCATGTTTATTGAAGAAATGGGAAGGCAAAGAGATTATTCATACTTTGAAGCTATTTCATTGGCGAAGAAAAAGTAAACTTTCTTAGTTTCTCAACCATTATCATAAGAATTTCTAAAATTAATTTGCTTAATGAGGAGATGAAAAAGGCGATTTCATTAATGAGGCAAAAGTAAACTTTCTTAATTTCTCAATCATTATTATGATAATTTCAAAAACTGATTTGTTTAGTGAAAATATGAGGAGAGACAGAGCTTATCCCCATTTTGAAACAACTTCATGAGAGAAGCAAAAGTAATCTTTAGTTTTTAAAAATAGTTTTAATAATAATTTTAAAAAAATTTGCTTAGTGAAGAGACGAAGACGGATAGATATTATCTACATTTTTTAATAATTTCCTTAGTTCCTTAACCATTTTTATGACAATTTTTTAAATTAGTATCTTTATTGTAGGGACTGTCTGATAGAGTTTTGAGAATTATCATAATAGTAATTTTTATAGTTAACAATTGAAAGCTAAACATCAATTCATAACAACATTACCTATTTTATTTCCAATTTTTTACCAGAAGAAGAAAATGCATAATTTTTCTCAACCAATTATCCGGCGGATTCTATACACACTTAAAAAGGATATGCGGTTTATATTTATAAGAAGTGTGAAAAACGTGTGTACTTTTGCTTAGTAAAAACTTATTAAATCCTTTCTCTGTCGAATATGGAAAATTTAAATGGATCATTTTACTTATTAAGATTATTATTATATGCGCTGTAATTTAAATATAGACAATAAACTTTTACATAATTATTTAAGTATTAGAGGCTCTTAAGTATTATACTTCACGATATACTTTAAAGGCAGAAAAATTAATGAATTAATATAAAAAGGAAAGGAAATTAATCATGAAATATAAATATCACAAAGCTGTTCACATTTACCAGGAATTATTTCAATTTTGTTTAGTAATTAAAAAATAATTTTTTATAGTTTGTTTTGTATTTAAGCATTAATTTTTCCTAACTGAGAGTTAAGGCTATTTAAATAGTCCATTTTCTAATGATTTATTATTTCTAAAACATGTGTCCCAAAAATTGGATAAGTTGTATTTCTTTAATTATATTTATTCCATCTATACTTAACTCTCATCCGATTTTAATTCAATCTGAAACTCAAGGAAATTAATTTATTGAGATATTTTATAATTATTCTAATGATTTAATTTTTTCCTAACAGTCACGTGTAAAAAGTATTATTTAACCGATGCTCTTCTATTATATAAAATAAGTTTGTATTTTCCATCTTTTAACATTCTAGTCATTATTGGACTTTAGATATTATATCACATTTTTACCATTTTTCACCAACATATCTAAGAAATAAAAAAAAATCATAATTTTTGGAATTTTAGGCAATTAAGAGGTTCAGAATGTTTTTAAACTCAGTGAACTTTAAAAATGTTTGATTTTTCATGTCATAAAATATTTTAATGGAATAACAAAAATTTGTTTTCAAATTTCATTGGATTGTTGTTTAGTTGATGTCAAATAATTCTACTTCTTGTTCATTCCTCTAGAAAGAAATTGAATATACAAACCAGTTTCGTCATACATTTAAAAGAAATACCATCAAGTATTTTTAAAAACTCACAAAATGAATAAATATAAAAAATTATAGCTAATGTCTTTCCAATAAAGTTATCATTAGGTATATTTTTTAATGAAAGATAAGAATATTCATAAATATTTCAATTTATCGATAAATATGTCAGGGTTTATTGAAGAAATGAATTTGTTTGTAATAAATATTTGATTTTTAAAAAATGCGACTACAACAGTCGCTTTTTTGAATAATTTTATTAAAAAATATCAATCTGTCCTATTTTATTCACTTTTATTTCAATCAAAATATAAGGAGTTGAGATTAATATAAAGAAAGCAGCAAATTTTATTAGTTTTCAAAAAGTAAATAGTAGATAATAAATTAATTTTCATACTTAATATAAACATGAAATAGCTTTGCAGGTAAATCTCGTGAAATAATGTAGATATTTATATAAAGGTTTAAATTTTGATGAACGTAATTGATAATCTTAATAAGCATTAATGTTATTTTAAAAACGAGTCTTGATATATTATCATTTCAAGTTCATACTTAAAATGTGCATTTCAAACAGTGAAAAACCCTTTTAAATCAGAAGCAATTCTTAGATGATCAGAAATTACGCAGATTAATGATGTTTGATTTCAAGGATACCTTCATGAATTTTTTCAATGTCTGGTCTAAATAATTTCATTCACACAATTTGTTTGTAACTATTCATTAAAGCATTTCTTTTTAAAGAAAAAAAATATCGAAGATTAGGAACTCTAAAAATTTAATAAAATCCGAAACAATCATCTATATCTATATCTATACTTATAATAAAGCTCAATGTGTGTGTGTGTGTGTGTGCGTGTGTGTGTGTGTTGGCGCTCTACAGGCCAGACCGTTGGACCTACAGCTACCAAATTTGGTACATGTATACCTTGGAGGTCCGGAATGTGCACCTCGGAGCCCTTTTTTCGAATTTTTAATTAGAATTTGAATTAATTAAAATTTAAGCGAAATTTCGACGTTTTTCCGCTATAACTTCCGAAAATATTATTGCACAAACATGATATTTATATCAATTTAAAGATAAAAAAATTAACTTTCTAATGGTATCAGTTTTTTTATTTATAAGTTAAGCTTCTATTTTTAACGAATTTTTAAAGAAATATTTTAACCATGTTTTTAGCACGTGACTGGATAAAATAAAAGAATGCCGGAAGTTCAAATAAAAAAAATATCATCGCAAAATAAATCTACAGAGATGCAACTTTTAGCACGTGACTGGATAAAATAAAAGAAATATAAAATGTGATATTTTCTTTGAAAAATAAATGCAAAGCAAAGGTTTCTACAATCGTTTGCAATATCTATATCATTAACTCAATAAATCTTCTTTATTTACGGTAAACTTGATTGAATTTTGACAGGATATGCATTGAAATCCCGACTTAATGGCATATTTATGTAATCGTTTGCAATATCTGTATCATTAATTTAATACTTTTTTTTCCCTTTCTCGCTTTTTTTTAAAAAACGCATTTAATATTTTGGCAACATCATCGAAATTTTTTTTAATATCTTGGAAGCATAACCGATGGTTGAAACTGACTGATTTATAAAATTAAAGAATATTACTAGGAAAAGGTGTACTTTTAGAACTTTCCGTCCATCATCTTAAAGAAAATACTAATTTCAGGTCAATCAATGCCCGGAATTACTTCAAGGCTAATGAATATATGATTTAATTGCAAATTTTAGAACGCTTTACTCATGGCGAACCAGCTGGTCGCCAAAGGCGGCTAGTAATATAATAAAGCTTTAAGTGTCATCCGTTTATTTTTGCATTACTTTAAAAATGTATTCTCAAGCAGTAACGGTAACATGCATATAAAAAAGTGTTTAATATCAGCTCAATAGGCATGAACATAATCCTGCAATTCAAACAATAAAAAGTATTGCTTTAAATTATACATAAAAATACGCTTAAAAATTTAATAAAACTAAAATGAAAAACTGCATGGGAATAAAAGGAATATATTTGATAAATATAATATTTTAAATTTATAAAATATTATGAAAATAATTTGTCTTGTTCTAAAAATATTTAAGAAAAATGCTTTGTTTTTATATATAAAACTGAAAAAAAATCTAACAAAAAAAAAAAACCTTATTAAGAAGCATCTACAGCCCAAGATGTCGCTCTTTGTCAAATACAATAAATCCAATATTCTTTAGGAACTTTTAGGTAATTTAAAAAAATGTTTCAGTGTGCTTGTGACACAAAATAATTTGTAGATATTACATCAGCCTGAAAACATTATCATGTTGATATTAATACATTATTTTTTTTTATGTAGGCTCATATTTTAAACAGAGCTAAATTCTTGAAATAAATGCTGATGCAAGAAAGAATCAATAGTAATCTTTTAATCTATGATAATTAAATTGAGCTTTGTGAAATTAAGTTATTGAATTTTTTAAATATTTCCTTAGATATTTTATAAAATTCTCTCTTTGAAGTATGAAAAATTAAAAATTAATTATAAAAATGGAAGATACTGTGCGAAAAAATAACATTTCAGAGATACAGCTCTATACATTTCCAAATGATATTTTCTTCCATATTGTTTTAATGCGTATTAAGAGATGTTTTTCCAAAAAATCAAATAAAAAAGAAAACTGGATTGCTTCTGAACACATAGTAAATATTGAATGAAATGATTACTAAAAATTTTCAAATTTTTAGCTACTTAATGTTATTAAAATATACGAAATATATAACAGTAAGTAATGTTTAAGTTAAATTGTATACATTTAGTTCATGAAAATATAATACTAATATCGTTTCCTTATAAATTCAATACTTTTGACCTATTACATACAGATAGTAAAAGCCTCTTACACTATAAATTTAATATTTTATACTTAATTCATAAAACTAAAATTTAAATATCTTGCATTAAATTCTTGATGCGTTGCACTTGGCACATAAGACTCACATATTTTGCACTGTAAATCTATTATCTTCCTGCATGGAATATAATCTGAATACTTTTAATTTATTATTTGAATATTTTCCCCGAATTTCGATACTTTATACTCTGTACACAAACTATGATTGGAACGTTTTATATCATAAATTTGGCACTTCACATAGACCTGGATATCCTTATTTGTAGTGAGTTTGAGCCCTATACGCCGAAGTCTCTCCGTTAATGATGGTGACTGGCGCACGTATAAATCTATTGTGGTCACAAAGTCCTCCAGGTCAAGAGTAATATTACTGGAGGTACTGGATCAGATATGATCGTTCTCTAGTTCAGTTCTGAATTGCGATCTATGGATGAATGAATAAAATGCACGAATGAAGTTTCGGCCAAGATGTTGCTACTATAAGAAACAAAAAAATTCGGCTTAAATTCGCGGCTTGTTATGACAAGTGCCATTGGAATCAACAAAAGTACTTCTCGTTATAAATTTCATACTCTGTTTTGTTACATGAAACTAAAATTCGATTATTTTGCATTTATTACTTGAAATTATAATTCGGTAATCTCTTGTCTTTTAAGGCTTAAGATTTTAAAAATGAGCTTTCGAAATGGTGTACATTTTATGCATTACAACTTTTTAAGTATTCGTTTAATCTCAGTCAACTAGTCATTAATCTCATCAGATAATCACGTGAGTAATATGAAATCAGTAATGTTGGATTTAAAGCAAGCAAAAAAAAAAAAAATTATAGATAAAGTGATTACCTCAAAATGAAATACATTCATTTTACAATGCAAAGTAATTAATAGAAGTTATAACGATTTTAGTTCTGCAATCCTTATTTTTTCACTAATAATAAAAGTTTTTCGTGGTGAATAATTTTAATTATAGCGAAATATTTTTTGTGCAATGCAAATATATTTTATCAAAGTGAATATCGTTATAAAAATTCAAATAACTAATATCATTTTAAAATACGGCTAAAATGAATATTTTATGATTGAAAATGCAAATTTTTATAAAAATGAGACCTTCATTTTTTTCAAAAAAATATTCATCCAAAGAATTATTATTTCTCCCCAAGCCCCACCCCCCCCCCCCCAAAAATTGCCCTACTATTTTCTGTCAGAAAATGTACATGATTTACTACATTTCATTACGTAAAGGGTCTTTTCTAATCATAGACAAATAATTAATTTCAAAACTGTTGGAGATAAATAGGAATAATGGCTTCCTATAGGAGTAGTTGGCTTCCATTAGGAATAATGCTATAGGTAGATATTGTGTTCTTGATATTGTTTGAGTTAATTAATATACTGCTGAAAAAATTACAAAGTTTTAGTTCTTCTGGAGTTCCTTGGGTTGGTTAATCATATTTAGTGAAATATTCTTGATATACTAGCATTTAAAATAAAAGGAGTTTTACATTTCTATGGTGAAAATTAATCGAATAATGAATTTACAGTTTTAGATGAAATAATGATAGCTTAGAGGAATCAACGAGAACTAATTTGTGAATCTCTATCCCAACAAAAATTGGTAGAAATGCACAAGTTTTTTACTCGACCAGTTATAGCTGCAGAATTGTGGAACTTTTCTTCTTTAAAATTTAGTGCGTAAATAATATTTTGGTCAATATGTCTATTAAAATGACAGATTATACAAAAACTATAAACTTCATAATTTTTCACCAGAGCATTTAGTTACTCAAACGTCATAAATTATAAGTTCTTACATTATTTAGAAGAACTATCCATATGAAAGTGAGTAAGTTTTTGGGAATTAAATATCGGGATCCGTCGGAACGATCATGAGGTGAAATAAATATTCTATAAAAGAAAAAATACAAAATAATTAATTTCAGTTTATCAATTAACTATCTAAATTGATAATAAAAGAATTTTACATCATTTAGGAGAATTATCTAAATGAAAGCGTATACCGATCTCTAAAATTTTGAAAATTAAATAATGGGATACAATAAAAATGATCACTCGCTAAAATAAATATTTTATAAAAGAAAAAGTACAAAATAATTAATTTCAGTTGATCAATTAACTATTTAAATTGATAATAAAATAATTTTACATCATTTAGAAGAACTACCTAAATTAAAGTACATAGTGATCTCTAACATTTAGAAAATTAAATATCGGGATACGATAAAAATGATCACTCGCTAAAATAAATATACTATAAAGGAAAAAATACAAAATAATTAATTTCAGTTAATCCATTATTATCACAATCGATAACAAAAACATTTTACATCATTTAGGAGAATTATCTTAATGAAAGTATATACCGATCTCTAAAATTTTGAAATTTAAATATTGGGATACGATAAAAATGATCACTTACTGAAATAAATATTCTATAAAAGAAAAAGTACAAAATAATTAATTTCAGTTAATCAATTAACTATCTAAATTGATAATAAAAGAATTTTACATCATTTGGTAGAATTATCTATATAAAAGTATATGCTGATCTCTAAAATTTTGAAAATTAAATATTGGGATACGATAAAAATGATCACTCGCTAAAATAAATATACTATAAAAGAAAAAATACAAAATAATTAATTTCAGTTAATCCATTATTATCTAAATCCAAAATAAAAGCATTTTACATCGTTAGGAGAATTATCTAAATGAAAGTGTATACCTATCTCTAAAGTTTTGGAAATTAAATATTTGGATACAATAAGAAGGATCATTTTACTGAAATAAATATTCTATAAAAGAAAAAGTGCAAAATAATTAATTTTGAATAACAAATACCTATCTAAATTGCTACTGTTACATAATAAATACATTTAATTTTTAAATAAAATTAAATCAATTTAAATATTACATTTCATGAGCATAAAAAAACTCTCAGTGGTTTAAAATTTAACTATTGGTACTATAAAACACTTATCTAATATTATAACAAATTATTATATTAGAATTACATATCTTAAATTTTCTGTTTTAAAGATGGAATAAAGTTTCACTGTCGCTTTTTATTACCGATTTAAATTTATCGTTTACTTTACTTCATTTTTTATGTCATCACACATAGCAAACTGATTCTATTGAAAACAAATTTAAACCCAAATGAATTGTTATCTAGAGAACAATCCGGAAATCAATCTTTCCTAACTTTCTGAGAAAAAAGTTCGCTGTTCAATATTTCAGAAGGGTAAAAGGCGGAAGACAACGCTGCTTGCCGAATTATACCTTGGGCGGTGTCCAAGAAAATATTTCAAAGGTGATGGGGTCAATTTTCTACTTTGGGGACCATTTGAGTTGGAGTAATATTTTTCTTATCTACTCATGAGGAAAAGCCCTCATATAATCTGATCTGTAGAATAGTTTTCTTTCCTTCCCAATATTTAGATATCATAAATGCAAAAAAAGTGAAGAAAGGACTAATAGTTGCACTAATTTTTTAAAGGAATATAAACTACTTTATTCGCCATCCGTTTTTTGGTAGCATGCAGATTTCTTTTAAATCGATTTATTAAAAATAATTACTAACAAGAGTGAATCTTTTTTGCTTAAAGAATATTTGTCAATTATTAACCGCATATCATAATAATATATGCTGTAAAAATAGCTATGGAAGAGCCTATTTCAGCGTGATCATTGGCGATTAATTTGGCGGGGAAAAATAAATCCTTGACATACGATTTAGAAAATAAATATAAATTTTGCCGCCTTTTTTCCGATCGAATGAAACCAAAAATTAGCTCAGAATTACAATTGTAGTGGCATAATAGTAAACAAAACTTCACATGTTAAGTCATTTGTTTTTGAGATATTTCATTTACGTGTTTGTGAAAGTATAGACGTTTAAGATGTGCCAGAGTTGGTTCGAAATCTGATATATTTAGATATTAAACTGTATGCCAAATTTTATTTACTTCTTTCTCTTCAGTTTGTGATTATATTATAATTTATTAATTGGTGGGAAAAATAAATTTTTTACATTATGTTAAAAAACTACATACAAAATTTTGCTGTATTTTTTCTGATCGATTGAAACCAAAATTTGACACAGATTTACAATTGTTGCGGCAAGATCGAATGCAAAATTTCTAGTTATCACGTTTTTGATTTATTTCATTTGTATTTTTGTGAAAGTTCAGGCTGACAGACTTTAAAGCTATACTGTATTTGGTTCTAAATGTACATCTACATTTCAGATATTGAACTATATCCTAAATTTCATTCACTTCTTTCTCTTCAATTTGTAGCAATCGTTTAGTTTATTAATTGCTGGGAAAAATAAATTCTCTACATGAGTAATAGGAAACTAAATATACATTTTGACAGCTTTTTTCTGAAAGAATGAAACCTAAATTTGGCTCAGAAATGAAGTTTTAGTCATAAAATCGCATACCAAATTTCATATGTTTAAATTCATTGCATTTTTGAGTTGTTTGATTTTTTATGTTTGTAAACGTACACATTGTCAGTCGCTAAAGCTGTGCCATAATTGATTCTAAATCTAACATATATCTATATTTTAGATGTTAAATTGTATGCCAAATTTCATTTACTTCTTTCACTATAATTTGTAATTAAAGTGCAATTTATTTATTTCTGAGAAAATAAATTTTTGATATAAATGTTAGAATAAATATAAATTTTGACGCCTTTTTTCGGACCGATTGAATCCAAATTTGGCACAGAACTACAATTGTAGTGAAAAAATAGCAAGCAAAATTTCACTTGTTATCCCGATTTTGAGCTATTTCATCTATATTTTTATGACCGTATAGACTGTCAGTCTCTAAAGCTATACCAGCAGGACCTAAATCTAATATATATCTCCATTTTAGATGTTAAACTGTATGCTAAATTAGATTGACATCATTATCTTCATTTTGTAGTTATCGTATAATCTGTTAAAGTTAATTAACATTGCTGAATTAAAACTACAAATATGGTTGATAAACATCAGGTAGACAATGGCGATTAGTATAAATTTTTATAATATCTAGGAATTTAACATATTTAGAATTACTGAAAGATGTGTGCCATCATCTATTCAGTTTTATCAATATGTATCCTTAAATTATGTATAAGTAATAATGTTAAATTTTGTCTCATTAATAATTTATATTATGTTTTTGAATGATGTTATTTACAATAATATCAAATTATGTCTCAATTATGATATCACATTATGCTTCATTAATGATGTTGAATTATGTGTTATTAATGATGTTAAATTATCCCTCCTAAACGATGCAAAATTGTGACATTTCTGATTTGAATAACATCTCATAATGGAGGATCAGTTACATCTCACTAATGACACTAAATTATGCAAAATTAATGATGCTGTTACATCTAAAAAAGATTTGAACTTTAGAATTATTTTCCAAATGTAAACTAAATCTTGTGTCTTCGTCCTGACCTAAAGATAGAACGTCTTCCCCGTGATTGGGTGTCCCGGTCTCGAGTCCTGGTTCTGTCATTTTTGTCCTTCTCCCTGTGTTTTATCAGTGAGGTGTGTGAAAGGGTCCCCTCCCCATATGGAAAAAGTTCAAGCGCATGTGTGTGTGCCCTCTTCATATGAGCTAGAAATCAGGGATCTTCATCCTCAGAAACTACTTCGCCACCTTTTCATGATAACACGGACACACCATCACCATTAAATGAATAGTGTCATTTCTGCTAGACAAATAGTGTGATAAGAATTTTGAATCAATTTCAATTAATTCAAATAAGAAAAGATCCCAACATTTTCTCTCATTTCAATAGGTTGTACATAAAAAAATTTGCATGCATATATAACTCGCAGATCGTACCTATCAAACAATTTGCCATCATTTCCACTTGTCATGTTTTTCATCATAAATAGGCATCATTGCTTTGTATTTCAAGAACCGTCGTATGCTTTTGAAATCCCATGTGGCCTTTTCTTTGAGCGAAGAATCTGTTTACAGGTAACAATTCTTAACTTCTGAAAGAAATGCAACGGAATAAATACTTTAAAAGGTGCAAAGATAATGTTTGTTACATTTACATTTTTAAATGAATAATAGCAAAAATTGTGTAGTTGTACAAAGTGGAAGGATAACCAATTAAAATGTTTGATCTCTATTCATTCTTTTGTAATAAATAAATACCAAAAATTTTGATCCTAAAAGTGAAAAATTTAAAAAGATTCACATTTAGTTAGATTTTATATATCGTTAATCATAAACGAATTAATTAAAACGTTATGTTGTGTAAAAATAGTTATATTAAATAAGCTAACTTAAAATATGCAAAAATATTTTCCTGATTTATTTTCAAACATACTATGTCTTCAAGTACCATCTTAAACTATTTTTTTAACCAAGGGGGAATTGTTTGAAACAATATCCGAATGCAAAGCAAATTCTAAAAAATGTAATTACCAAACAAAGTTCTGTTTCAAAAACAGCAATAGGAAAATCATTTACTCAAGAGTAATTATTATAATCATTTGAAAAAAAAAAGGCATACTGAAGGATCAAAATACCAGAACTGAAACGATGAAACTCAACTAATTAAATACTGCATAAAATTGTTTTCAAAAATGCCAATGGGACTCGAGTTCTCTATCGTAAGTCATTAATTTTAATTATTTTCTGTCTCATATTTATTCAGATATTCTGATTTTTATTGCTACAATGGGAATTCGATATTAGCATATGATTATTATGTTTATTATCA
>JAPMOQ010028729.1:11544-23954 GCA_026543055.1 Argiope trifasciata | reverse complement strand
TGTGTGTGTGTGTGTGTGTGTGTGTGTGTGTGTGTGTGTGTGTGTGTGTGTGTGTGTGTGTGTGTGTGTGTGTGTGTGTGTGTGTGTGTGATACTATTGTCCAGGAAAAAAATGATTATGTTCGGTTTCAAAAAATTGTATTGGCTGTATTAATCTCTACAATTTGCAGCAAATATGCAAAATGTTTTGAATCGCATTGCATTGTTTGCGTGAGATTTATGACGATTAATCGCTGGGATTCAGTTAATATGTAAGAAACAGAACACCAAATATGTGTTTCGTATGCCTTTTTTTACTGAAATGAAGGCAAAATTTGCTATAAAACTACAATTGCATTCATAATAACTGTACACGAAATTTAATATCATTACATTTTTGAATCATCGCGTGTACATGCTTATGGAAAGTACCGACCAACAGACGATCAGCCTCGATGTATTTGATTTCAAAATTTCATGTATATATACACTTAAGATCATACTTTTCATAGCAAATTCTCTCTATCTAACTGTCTTCTATTTTTAGTTATCGTGATATAATCAGACAGCTGGACAGACAAATTTTTGTGTGGTTTTCATTCAAAATTTGATAGTCTGAAATTTGAATGTTCGTTCAAAGTTTCTCATTTATATATACATAATTTAAACCAAATCCAAATCTTACACCACATTATTTTATATAAAGACCATATATAAAATTTCATTCATGCCATTCGAAGCATTTTTATGCTATAATGTTTACGGTTGAAATAATTCTAAAAATGAGTTTTTCAGACTCAAAGAAATCTGAAAGGAGAAGTATTCTCATGATCTCCAAGGTGAATTTTTTAACGATTTCATATTTGTGCATATTTTGCTTATGAAAAAATAAAAAAGAACAAAGAAAACTCTTTTTACAACTGTAACACTTTTTTTTCATTCAAATTGTAATTAATTATAATTCACCACTAAGAAAATTTTACAAAAAATATATCTAAAATATGGTTTCAAAAAGATTTTAAGCTCAAATCACATTTTTGCAAATTATGAAAGGCTATATTCACATTCAGGTTCTTATTTCAACGCCCTGGGCAGTGCCAATCACACAGGATTTCTTTTTTTCACATAATGTTCGTACATAGTTTCAGTTGGTTTCTTCTACTTCTATTTAATTTCACTTTTTAACTGTCAAGTTCATGAGCACACATCACCCGGAATATCTTAGACAGCTTGCTTTGGAAACCATCGATAAAATCCCTTGTGATGCCTTACAGATCTATACTGACGGCATCATGGGTGATGGAGCTGTTTCGGGTAGTGGATTTTTTGTTAAAGAGGAAAACGGCATTGGGATCTGTGTAAAAAACCCTAACAACTGCTCAGTATTCTGTGCTGAGCTAATTGCTATTTAGGAGGCTTTGAGATTTTGTATAACTGAAAGTGTTCGCACTGACATTTTGATTCTGAGTGACGGCAATTTAGCATTTATCTGAATGGTAGAGGCATGGGGACCGCACGTCGAGGAACATCGTCCAGCTTCTGAATCGCTTGATTGCCAATATTAAAATCATCTTTCATTGGGTACCGTCGCATGTGAATATGCACGGAAATGAAATTGCTGATGGTCTGGCCCTAGAGTGAAGCCATAAGAATAGTGCTCACGGTGACTGCCTCACTTTTTCAGAAATCGCCACCCGGGTCTGCCAGGATATCTGCTATTCTTGGAGGAGCACCCCGTGCATGAATGGTATGCGGAAAGTCTCCTTGGAGCTGTTTTAGTTGAATACAATTCTCGCTAGATTTCGAAGTGGACACACTCGTATAGAATGTCATGTGACGGGTCACAAAGTGTATCCCATATGTCCAAAATGCAATGTTACTCAAGCTGCTACAGACAACATTTTGGTCTGCATCAGTTTCAATAAAGGTCAACTGTTCTCGAGTCCTGAGGTAGTGTTACATGTTTGAAATGGGTGGAACAATGGAACTGGTTTAATGTTTGTGCTCATGCAACTGGTTTGATGTTACTGTCAACCAAGTGGGATAAGTCTAACACAAAAATGATTTGGGTGTTGAAGAAAATTATAAAAAAAAATAATACAATCTCAAATCTAATTTTTTTTCATTCTATAGTAGTTTTTTTCGAGTAAAAAATAAAAACATATATATCTGCAATTTTTAAAAAAATTTCTTATCCAACTACTTCGTTCTAATTTCATTTATATTTTGAAACCAAAGAAAGTAAATTTCGGCAACAGAAGATCATTGAGTTTAAAATATGCATCTGAAAATGTTATTAGATTATTCACATTTAATATTTGTTTCCTTTATCCCAGAATCATAATCATAAATTTTTCTTTTAACATTTCTTTGCAACTAGGTTTTTTCTTCTGTAAACTTTCAAAAATTCCAAAAATTATGAGCTGTCTTCTTTCCTTAAACACTTTTCTAAATTTTTAATAGCATCAAAACTTTTAAATAATCCAAATAGCTACTGTTTTTTTTAGGATTGGCATATATTTGTTGAATTCATTTGCAAAAGAGCCGTTTGTTTTTGCTGAGTTAAAAATCTCTTTATAAATTGTCAGTTGTCTATATTTGTGTCTACATAATTGTGTTTTTCATAATCAAAGGCTCAATCAAAGAAACCGAAAATTTCTCCCCCCCCCCCCCTTTTTTTGTCTAATATTAGCGAAGAAATGAGATAAAATATATTGTTTAATTTTCCGAAATCACTTTTCATTGATATGTTGATTTACATATTTTAAACTAATTAATTGTATTTTTGGAATTATCGGTTGGGAAAAATTCTAAATAAATTCTTATATGTTAATAAATTTTAATAGCTTCTTCAGCTAAACATTTTGAAATGCTCAACGTTGATAAACATGTAATTCTTACAACCTTTTGAAGCTTTATACTACTATTTGTTATGAGCCTCCTTAGTTTAAAATCCTTTCTGAAATTTAAAATAATATTTTAATTACCAAGCAAATAATCCTATAACAGGTTTGAATTCAAATACGTTCTTAAAAAATGTAAGAATGGAATAAAGAATTATTCAGCATTGAACTTTCGTATTAATTATAAAATACATTTCATGCTTTCTGTAATTATGTTTTTTAATATTGGAGGATTGTTTAGTTAAAATTTTTTATCTAATTTAAATAAAGTAAGTGTATTAAAAACAGAAAAAACTTCAAACTAAAAGATAGTGACATATTTATCTATATCCAATTATAAGACCAATGATATTTTAATGTATCCAAACTTTATGTATTTTTCATCATTGCTTAAGCGTTTACTTAGCCTCAATTGTAAATTCCTCAGATAAAAGTATGAAAAGAAAAATAATTAACTAATTAAAACTAGAATAAACCCGATTCAAACAAATATGAAAATATAAAAAAAATCAGGCGAATTTTTTTACTTTGACTATCAACAACGAAAGATCGTCAAGGATGAAACATTGATAGAAACAACAAAATGATTCGAGTTCTTTTAAACAGATTATAAGACAGACACATTTATCTAAAAATTTAACATATTATCAGATCTAAAATTGTGTAATAGTTAAAGTACATTCTAAGAGATCAGATTACTAATTGAGTTTCCTGTAACAAATTATTTCTTTAGTTGCTGGCCAGTCCAGAAATATCAAAACAATAACACTTCAAAAGATTTAGTATTTAACTGGCGGGTAATATATCTGTTGCAGAGAAGAAAGAAGATATGAAACAAGTTTCCAGTTTAACAACATTATCATATGCATAGTTTTTTTTATTAATTTTGTTATATACGTTTATTTGCACATACATTGTATTTATAATTAAGCAACATCTCCATCTCTTTTCATGATAACTAGCTGGTAACCGGCGCGTTGCTGCAGTAAAAGAAATAATCTTGGAAATTTTGTTTAACTAAGAATGATAGGAGGAATGATATTTATTTTCTTGTCGGAATTGAATACATTAACTGAAATTGCAGGATATATAAAGGAGAAGCATAAATTGTATTTATTCTATTTTTATTATCCCATTCTACAAACAAATACTTATTATTATATATTAGATTTGTGTATTCTTTTAGAATTGTAAAACTTGGTATTCCTACAGAATGGAACTATTTATTGTATCTCGTGATTCGTTCAGTATTCTCAAGTTTAATATTAGAAAATCTGATTTAAATATTATCTTTTAAAATTGATTAAACATAAAAAATATATTTATATCATAAACTCTTTAATATAGTTGAAAAGATAATTTTTTGAAAAATACGATGGTGCAAAATTATTTGTACTATAATATTTTGGGAAGTTATTGCAAAACATGCTAAAATTTTATTAAGTGTTTAGTTAAAATTTCAGACCTATAAGATTGGATCCCCTAAAACTCTCTCCAAAACTCTCTAATAAAACTATTCCCTCAGAAAAAAACTGACATTGCATTCACGTACAATATCTCCGAAATATTAATGTCTAGCTTGAATTTAGCACCTTTACTGCATCTGTTGTGTCTCCTTGGCGAGTTATTTGATGTTAATCTATGGTTAATACGTACAGTAAATAGATCGGAAAATATTTTTTATTCTTTAGATGATTGTATTATGCCTATAACCTTCGCATAAGCAATATGTTGTCCAAGATTTATCGGAATCCGATGGGGGGTGCGACCGACTATTAGAGATATGCAGACAAATATTCATTTTTATTTATCTAGATAACGAATCATTACCGGAAGAATGATTTCAGATAAAAACATATTAATTGAGTAAATATATATATGGAATTTTGCTTCAACAAATTTAGAAAATTGTATAATTTTGCATAATTATTTTCTTTTCATGATAGATACAACTTTGCTATTATTTATAGCAAAATCATAAGGATTTTGACAAAATTTTTCATTTTTAAATTTGTTATTACATAGACCCGATTTTGATTGTTTTGTATAACTGCAAAATAATTTGAACGTAACCCCAAATGTTTTCATCCACAAGTAATAATCTGATTTTGTAATTGGTCAAAATTATCTGTAGAGTCCTAGTATTGTTAGTATTAAAAATACGAGCAACAAGCATTATAAGTTACAATTTCTACAAAAGATATTGCCAAAATTAACTATAGAATAATCTTCAATCATAAATTTTTATTCTTGACAGAAAACTTATTTAATGATCACCACACATTTCTTTCAAGAATTGCCGAATTCCTGCTGATGAAATAAGTAAGACTAGATTAAAAATTGCAATTTGTATAAAAAATATTTTACTTTTAAAGGACAATTACATAAGCTTTTGAACTATAATTCATTTTTAAAGAATTTTATCAGTTAATTTTTATAAATTAATTCCTTAATTTATTGAATTACCACTGAGTTAGGAATTAGAATAAATTGTAATAACGAAAAATAGCAGATGTAATGAAATAAACGGCATTATAATATCATACTTCATATGAAATTTTCATTTTTATACATTGATCGCTTTTATTATTTTTATTCTCAGTTTTTTTATAAATTCAACGAATTAAAATTAATTCAAAGAGTTTTATTTAATAATTTCGACGAATTTTAATTAGTTCAAGATTTAAAAAAATTATGTCCATGGAAGTTTTAGAATAATAAATCACATCTTCCTCAACATTTCGAAACCTACTCAGCTTTCAGAATATGCTTCCATTCACATTAAAACTAATTCAAATTCAAATAATACAATAAATGGCATGGCAATAAATAAAGATGCTATCAACACACCATCTCCAGCCAACAATGACACTCTGCACCACCTAATGATCTTACAACAGAAGAAAAAATAATGCTGTTTCCTTTTCAAATAAATCTGGCACTCAAATTAGCATTGCAAGTGCATCTGAAAAGGGCGTATTAAAATGCAATTTAAGTGAAATTTTAGAATGCTTGACTGAAAACGCATAAAATTCCTCTCAATATTTATAAAAGTTGAAATCAAAAATTAAAAAATAAAAATAAGGAAGAAAGAAACTACCATGTGATATGAAAGGGAGTTGTTCTCATGAAATTTCTACAGCAAAATATGAGAAATCAATTTGCTTTTTATTGTTTCTTTCATTGTTTTTTCTCCATTGATTGATAGATTCTGCTTTGCATTCTGCAAGATATACTGAATGTTTATTTCTTATATTGTACTAATTTCTGAATATTATTCTCTGGCTTCAGTTTGCATCATATTTCTGTTACATTATTAATATTATATCCATATTATTTTTAAAGAGTTCAGATTCTTAGAGATAATTTTAGTTTTGTTTAGCACAGTAAACCATATCTGGCTCTTTTGTTATAAAAGCATGGCAAAGGAAAAAACGTGGTATCTTGACTAGAGCTATGGTCTGATTCATTTAACAAGAAAACTTACCTTAAACTAGAAAAAAAATCTTGACTAGCAAAGAAATGTTTGCAGATTGTTTGAAATTGAATTCATACTGATATTATTTATAAACAAGACAAGATTCGTAAATTTTCTTTACCCCCAAGTTGTTAGTGGTTATATTAAACGATTTTAAGTCAAGTATACTACTTTGAATCTTGCTCACATCTTATAAGTAATATCCACATGAAATTTTGAATATTTTAATGAATCATGAATCCTCCTTTCCTTAGTCCCCAGTTGTTATGCCAAATAAATTAGTATAACAGATTTTAAATTAATTTACTAGTCTGTTTAACAGTTTTATTTTGGAAATGGGAAAAATATCTATGAATGACTGCCTCATACATAAGTAATAAAGGAAAAAAACTGAAAGCAGGTTTAGAAAAACGATACACTTTCCTAATATTGTTTAATGTTACACTCTTTGCATCCAAACATTCTCTTACTATCAAAATGAATCTCTATTTAATACCAAGGAAAGCTCAGAAATATATTTCACAGAACAGTTTTCAGTTTGATTCAAATTTTTATCAATGATTTCATTGCTAACTTACTTAATGAATACTTAATGCATAAAACTGTGACGCTAAAAAATCTTAACAATAAATCGCATTCGAGAAAAAGTATTTTTCAAGTCTTTTCCCCCTATATTTTAGATCCATCGTTAATATGTATTATTTTAAACAAAAAAGTTTTATTTATTTTTAACTTATAAATATATCTTTAAAATAACTAAATATAATAAGCCCAATTTTTTTCAAAATTCATACAGTTTTGTATGTGATCATTGTAATAAATTTAAAATATCATGATTGCTATTAAAATTAAGGAAACAACTTGTTAATAATATTTGCTTTTCAATATACCCGCACTGTTTTTTATGTAAAGAAATGGTGTAGTTATTTAAAGTATATAACAGTTATTGAATATACACAATGCTTATTAACTCATATTACAGAAAAAAAGTATCTAAGTTCATTAACTTATGTATGCAACTCAAGACCTTTATTATTACTATTATGTGCATGCAACAAACTTTCTTTCCTTTTTATCTTTGTAGTAAAAACACCATTGACTAATGAAATTGATTCGTAACAACACGATCATTTGTTTAACAGAACAGTTTGTTTCAAAGTAAGAACTAATAGTTACCATTTAAAACTAGGAAAGAAATCCTTGTATAACTGGAATGTAAATTAAAAATTTAAAAACAGATAGCAAAGCTAATGACTTTTTCTTCTGTTTGCCTATTCATGTTTTTTTTTTAATTATTATTTTAACTTGAATCGTCTGCTTAAGCAAATAGAAAAACATCTGCCCTTGACATGTGTGGCAACAGTAGCTTAAATGATTAATAGGCTCTGATTTACAGATAAACTTTTTAGTAGAAGATGTATGGAATAGATAACAAGTCTGCTCACAGAGAATTTGTCAACCTATGCAATTGAATTCATTACTAACAAAATAAGATATAATTTTCCATTTATATGCTAAGAAAATACATATTATAATTTAAGTTCGCTTTTTTAAATATTATTTGTTACTGTATATATATTAAAAGGTGAATGTACAATCAACGAAAATTTTAAAATCATTAGTAATATACTTTGTTAAAGAAGTTACATCTCTAATAATATGACTAGAAAATTAATTTTGCATTCAAAATATAATTTATTAACTCAAGTTTAGGAAATGCGTGAAGCAGGTTTATAGAATTTATATAAAAAAGGTTGCGCTCTTCAGCATTTTAACTACTTCATTCCAATTCATTACCTTTTCAATTTTATTCGAATTTTTTAAGTATTAATCGTATATAATGATCAGCTGATTCACAATTCTTATTAATATATATATTAATTTTGTTTTTTCATTTATTTCATTCATTCATTTCAACTTCATTTATTTTTGCTGAACTTAATTAAGGATTCCCATGGTAAAATAGTTTTTGAAAATCAAATTGTAATTACATTAGATTTAAAAGCCGTGTTAAAATCCTTGCAAACGTTTTTATTACATGCATGCATCTTCCTAATGACTTCATTAGGAAGTCCTATGATATTATAGTCTCCTTTTAAAAAGTAAATTATTAAGGATATCTATGGCATGCAACCTTTAGCGAAACTATTTTCTTATTCCTCAGAAAAAATTCGTAGGTATTAATTTCTTAATTATCCAATTATAGATCGAAATCACTTGATTAACATATTAGATAAAACAATGAAAAGTGTTTGAATTTCAATGTAATAATAAAGATTATTAATAAAAATTAACGAAGAAAAAAATTTCTAAAAATTATCAAATTTCAGGCAAAATTGTCAGACAATGGGATAGACATTATTGACAAATTTTCTGTGAGCAGACTTGAAAACATATTTCTTTGGATTTCAAAATAAGTTATAAATCCCTTTTGCCCAACATATGTGGAAGTCATAGCAGGAAAAATGCCAAAATGTCGTTTGATTTTCAATTAATTAAAATTAAAATTAAATGTAGGCACAATACATAAATAGTTTCACCTTCATCAATGACTTATTACACTAACTTTAATCACTCTCTTCTGGCAATTTGAAATAAATTGGCAGAAATCAGAAGCCGGATATTCCCAAATTTTTACACAATAATAAAAAAATTGTAAAAATCTACTAACAGGAGATAGAAAACAGATCCAAAATTAGAGGTTTTTTTTAATGACAGGATTTGAAAAAATTAACTGTAAATAGTTATTTTATATTAACTATAAATATTTTAGCCTTATTTTTTCAATTTTGGTTTTAAAAAATATGAATTTAAATGCTGAAATGCCATTAAAGAAATAGCAGTTTTGTGCAAATAGAAGTGGCATTTTTTGGAAATATCATTAGATTTAATTGCAATTTAAATTAATATTAATTAAATAATATGTCTATAAAATTTTGTTAGTCAAAATATATTGCCTGAATAAAATCTAAAGAGTTTACTTCCAAATATTTTAATATCCTACCTTGGAGCATCAAAATCGAAAATTTTCTAAAAACCATTTACATTATCGAAAAAATGAGAGCTTTTAATGCTACTTAGAGCATTGCTCTATCAATTGAAGTTAAATTACTATAACACTCAATAAATTGAAACTTTTCAAAGGTAATTCAGTTTCAAATAAGCATTTAATGTGTCTGACTTATTTGATCTTTAATTATTAAAAATTTTCCTACTATGACGTATTTTAGTATTCTTTATCTCAAAGTAATTATTTTTAAACAGCATTCATTACAGCAACCTTTAACACTGAGATTAACATATAAAAATTCTTTAATTTAGTATTCGCATTATAATTCATAGATGTATTTTAAAGATTCTTTGGTTATGAAAGCAATTTTTCATGAAGCATTGTGTTATTCTATTATCTTAAAATGTTTGGCTGAGACGAGATTTGTTTGTTTAAAAGTATATTTTAAAATGAGGAACTTAGAAGAATAGTCTTTAAACATTCTTATTTCCTAATTAAAATCCTTTATTAATTTTTTTATGTTTTAACTTATTAATAACGTATCGTTTTTAATAAATGAAAAATCTAAAAAATTTAGAATTTCTTTATTAACAAAATTATGTTATTAAATTACTTTGGAACATATTCATTTGTATGTAAAAAATGTCTAATGCGGTTAACAGTCTGGACAATGTATACTATTATGAATTTGTAAAACTTCATTAACCTTAAAGTTATCAAAACTTTAATAAAACAGCTCATAAAATAACATTATTATATTTATGATGCTTCAAGAGCGAAAATATTTATTTAATGTGGTAGTACTTAAGGATACAATGGAAGGTGAAAAAAACTTAAATACTCTGAAATATTGTTTTAAAATTTACAGAGCAGTTTTATTATTCAGCGCAATGCGGCAAACAAATCTTCAGCAAAATTCATTGGTATTTGTTTTATTTTATAATAAGTTAAAATGTATAAAACTTCAAATTTCCATGCATATCTAATTTTTTTTTTCATTTTTTTAGATATATGTTTTATTTTTACACAATTTTTTCCCTGCTTAACTTCACTGAAAATAAATGTTTGCAGCAATTTTTTAAATAAAAAAGTTACTATGATAATATTGCTTTAGGTTTTAAATAAAAAATTCTTAAATTATCTAGTTATGCAAAATTATATAATTAAGTATTTATTTATGATAGCAAAAAAGTTTGAGTGTTGTAACTAAAATTAGGTGCGAATGTAGTGTTTTTAAAAGAAATATCATACTTCAGCTGCCTAAATATAAAAAAATAATAGTGGAATTCTAATATTAATAACATAACCTGTAATATTAAGCAAACGAATGAGGAATCAAAATAAATCTTTTAGCAAACGATTACTCGCAATCTAATTATTAATTAAATGTCAACATTTTAAAAAAATCAGTTTTAGTCTTTCCACATTGTCATCTTTCATTGTATCCTTAAAGCACGGAATTTAACAGTTCAAATTTTTAATACAATATTCTCTAAATGGTGAGAATTATGCTTCTAACCTTCCTTCAACATTTTGTCAAATTATTTCTTCTATGAACTTAAAAATGTCTTGCTGAGGAAGTTATTAAGACAAATTTAATATAAATAATATGTTTAATTTAGAATTTCAGCAGTCATTGTTACAGTGAACCAACTAGTTGCCAAGATGAATTAATTTTGAAATAATAATAATAACTTTTATCATTTATAAAACTTTGATGTATTTTCTCAGGAATATATATTCATAAGTGAATATTTTATTATTGTGATTAAAATGTTTTCAATCTCAATCACTTTTATAGTCTACGAGTTAAAATTTATTTAATTTAATAAAGCTGCATAGTTTCATATATTTTAAAATAATATTCGGTTAGTGGATTACTTAACTTTTAGAAAGGACTTCCACCTACCTCTCTCACAAATACCTAAAGTTTTGACAACTTTTTTATTGTTGCAAAAACTTTGTTTATGGCATAAGCATTAACTAATGGCAAATATTAAATAATAACGATATAAGCACATAACTTAATTATTAAAAGGAATAAATATTTTTTATCTATTTTTATAAATATTTCATTTCTAATTATTTTTGGAATATGCGCAAGGTGTAAGTAATAATTATAAAGCGAATAAATCATTGCACATATTGGTGATATTTGTCTAAGAGATTGAAATTGAACTTCATTTTTATGGATAATAAATCTAGTAACAAAAAGTATATAATAATTCACATTCGACATGTTTATGATTTCAATTTATTTCACAAAGAAAATCAATGCATTCAATCAATATGATCATCAAGTTTTTTTCCCGTTTGTTTGAATGTTTATTATTAGAATCGATTCCATTTTAAATGTGTAGTTTTCGTAGCAAATACTGAAATGTGAAGTATTATATAAGAAGAAAAAACAGGAAGCACAATAAAAATTAATATACTATTGAAAAATGAAGGAATTCTGTTTTTAAAATTAACTTTTTTTAAAGTTTTTTTTATAGTTTAACAGCATTCCTAAAGTATTATTGTTAAAATTAACCTTCCGTCAAATTAAGCGCATGACAAAACATTTAAAAATGATGCCTGAATATATTACGAACATTATAAATAACAATAACCAGAAATTTACAACACATTATTAAGTCTTATATACAACAAAACTAAATTAAAATATATTTTTCAATATATTCCTTAGTTTTTTTTAGAATTTTGCTTAATTGTTTGTGAGAAATTGACATTAAAATTAACATTTATATATTAGTGTATAATATGTGATTTAAAAATATTGCGTACAATACCTGGAGCTAAAATAATATACACTTATCTGTAAAAATATTCAAATTAACATTCAAATTAAATCAGTCTCTCAATCATTAGAGGATCCCGGGATTAACCAAAATAACAGGACAGGCGACGATTATTAAAGTGTAGAATCGCTGAAACAATCGTTATAATGTTGAAAACTATTTTTTAGCAAAAAAATTCAATTTATGATAAAGCTGTGTGTGTGTGTGTGTGTGTGTGTGTGTGTGTGTGTGTGTGTGTGT
>JAPMOQ010028729.1:0-11444 GCA_026543055.1 Argiope trifasciata | reverse complement strand
TGTGTGTGTGTGTGTGTGTGTGTGTGTGTGTGTGTGTGTGTGTGTGTCTGTTGGCTCTCTACAGGCCACACCGCTTAAAACTCCCAAAGTTCGACCAGATAAACTTAATAAGACGCTACATTTTGAAGTCCTTTCGCGATAATCTCGGAAAATATTCCCACACTAAAATGTTTTTACACCATTTTAAAATTTGAAATTAATCTTTTCATTGGTGCTAATTTAGTTGCCTTATAGCTTTTAGTCCAGATTTAATTAACTTTTAAGTATATTTTATCATGCGTTACAAAAAAAAAATATTTTCTTTTTTCTGTATATAGAAAAAATAAAATCATTTCCATTGTTTCATTGAAAAATTCAATCGTGTGATTTTCTTCCATTGTTGAAATCTGAAGAAGGATTTTGCTTAGTATCTATTTAGTTTACACGGAAGTAAAGACGAATTTTCAACACCCCTGAAGTTAGAAGAGAGATGAAACTGGCATATAGTGCCATTACATCACAAAGACTGATAGCCATTACAGAAGTTTATTGATACAATGGACACAACATATGCAAGATTAAAAAAATAATATTGTTTTAGTATCTGAAATTTGGCAGTAGTATGGAAATGAAGCTTTTAATCAAGTAACTTATTTCACAAAAATTAAATATTATCAATATCTTCTCTTTACCATTATTTTTATAATAAATAAAGAATTGTATTATTTACTTTATTAGATATTATGAAATATAATTTTAAATTTGGGCATCAGGCTTATTGTTTAAAAGGGCAAGTTTCTGATATCCATATGCAAGGAATTTTCACTTTGCAGATTTTCCATATCGTCCTATTGAAAATACTTGATTATAAGAGAGGCCCCAGATTACTGAGAGTTTATTGTATGTTATAATTAGCAGTTTTAAAAACTTATTTGTATCTTAGGTACTACATGTCTTAGAGTTTAAGATCATATAGAATTTACAAATGTGTATAATCCTAAAATTAATGCTTGATTGAGAGATACATGCATACACGCCATGCATTGTACATGACGCAGATAGTAGTAGTAATGCAAAGCATTCCATATACATTGCAAAGTTACAAGTTTAAAATTTCAATATTGGAATAATGTTAACAAATGTTACTTATTGATATGGCAATAACAGTTTTTTTTTCGTTCTCTAAATATTAAAATTTTTACCATGAGATTTTAAAACGGTTTTTAGAAAAAACAAATGGATTGCATAATTAGCCTTATATTAGAAAATAAACATAAAACGCATTAAATGCAATGCTTTTGTAGTAAATTTTCAATTTACTTGCGAATCTCCGTATTTTTAAAAATTCATAAATAATAGATTTTTCTTGTTTGGACGTAAGAAATTGTAGCACTAGGCTCTAGTGAATAAGATATTGGCTCATAAAAATTATTATTATTTTTAACCGCCTTAAATACTTAAAACACGACCATTCTTTACATAAAATGCTTAATGTACTCATTAAAGGTTGTCCATATGTACTTGTATTTGTCTGAATTAATTTTTAGAATTTTAATTTGCTTGACCAATTTTTGTTATAATGTCACAATGAAGAACAAAACTAATAATATGTATAAAGAAAAAAAAAGATTCATTTTATTTTGTGTAATATTAACTTCAATAAACAATTTTTAATGGGAAGAATAAACATTTTATTGTTATTCGAATTACCCATTAAAACCTTCCTATACTAATTCATAATTTTTTTTAAAATCTCCAATATATCTAAAGATAATATTAAAATAATAAAAACAGTGATGAATTACTTAGGGTAACGAAAGTGCACCTGCTTATTTTCTTGTATTGAAATGTGCATGCTTTTAGTTAATAATTCAAATTTCAAAGCAATGATTTTTTTATTCAAGTATATTTATTATCACTGAAGAAATTTTCAAGTAAATTAACGAAAAAATATAGTTAGCACTAATTGTATTTCTTAAAAATTATTAAGAAATGAGTATATAAACATTTTCCAAAATGGATTAACTTTCAACATTCCCTCCTCTTTTCTTCCCATTTACATACTTTAAAAAAAATGAAATTTGATGATATTTTGTACAATTCTTTCTTACTTTCAGTAATTCAAATATAATACATTTGAAATTATTTTTGAATATTAAATAATGGTAGTATAGTTTTCAATATTTTTGTTCAATATTTAACTTCGTATTATCCTTTTTTTTAAAGTTGAGTTCGTATTCAAAAATTAAAGTCCAAGATTTTTTTTTTTTTTTTGAAAAATCAAACCAAATTATTTTATAATAAATGTTTATATATTAATGTATATTCTCTAGCAGAAGTTGTATAAACCAATTATTAAAAAAACACCAAAGAATAAAATATTGAAATACATTTAGCAAATGATCAAATGTTGAATTTCATTTATTTATTTTCGAATAGTTGCATGCCATTCATCTATGAATCATATAGCACAAAACGTTCGCAAAACTGGTGTTTTAAAATGGGAGTGCCGAACGAATAGGCGGGAAAATAGATATGGAATAATGGCCCAAAAATAATCATTGCGTGATAATGTGCCGCCCCTGTGGGTGGTGCGATTGTCGCTCCCATCCATCTGATGCCACCGCACATAAACAAAAGGTCACATTTCATTCGTTGCCAAATACGAGTAGCGTAATTTATTCACCTGGTAGCACTGAAGCCTCCACGCACGAGAGCTTCAGGCCAATGGGGATCCGCCGAAGAAAACAGAAACAAAAGAAAACTTTTCTACTAACAGGGGAAAAGTTTCGTCATTTGGTAAATGATGGCGTGCGTGGTGGAACAAATTAAGAGATTTCTAGCGGGGTTTCCTTTTGCTTTGGTAATTAACGAACGGAATTATATTCTTCCAAGATGTACTCACGCAAATATGTACTCACATTTTCATGCGATATGCATGCGCTACAGGATCGAATTTCCCGAGAATTCTTTATTCCTTTTTTCCCGAGTTTTAATTGTTCTTCCCGATATTTCTTTTTTTATTATTTGTTTGTTCTGAAATTTGAAAGTAACCGGTGGCAACGGCAGCTATAAGTAGTTGAGCTATGCATGTACATGGCTGAATTTGAGATTTTTTATTATTATTATTCTTTCATTCGCTTTTCTTTTTCTTTTTTTTTTTTTTTTTTTTCCTTTTTATCTTCACCACACTTTTAATGTTCTTTGAACACTTCTTTTTTAATTTGTTTTTACCGAAATTGGGAAGTAGCCGATGGCAGCGACAGCTATAAGTAGTCACGTGAATTGGGAAAGGGATTGAAAGAAACTAATCGTAAATCAGTGTAGTAGCAGTAAAAGTCTCGTAAAAACCCACGTTAAACTACACCCAGCGCCAAACGAATTGGAATTAATTGTCACGACAGCGTTCGAAATGGGTCCTCATGTTGCTGTTGGACAAGTTATTAATAACTAGCCCTTTTTTTTTCATGACAAATTAAAAGACTCGCTCATTTTTACTTTAGGTGTATCTCTTTCTCATCGCTTAGACACCTCTGAGAGAAATGAATTATTTTTCAAAACAGGCGTTTAATTTATGACCTATCGAGTCTTCGTTTTGTATAGAATATTAGTTCCTCATTAATAAAAGAGGCAATGGTGGCGAAAGAGAAAAGAGTTATGCACGATTTGTTAAACGAAGCGAGGGAAATGATGCATCTTGTAGAAGAATGAATCTGAATCAGTAATATTGATTCCATAAAATGAGTAATTATGGAATAGTATTCGATTCCTTTGACAAACATTATTAGTTTTTTTAGTTCAATTATGAGGCAAAGTATAAATGAAGTGGGGATTTTTGATTTTGATAATAAACAAAAATCGATAATAATACATAATAATAAAAATAAACAATTCGAACCAGAATTTTTTTTTATAATTTTAGAAATTTGAATTGTAATTCTTTATACTTTTATTTTAAAAATTTATCGTTGTTTTATTTGAGAATTCTGTTGATTTGAGAAATTTTTATTAACTATTTCATTTGCATTTTGAGAAAAAACTTAGTTTAACCCATTTAAGCCTAAGAGTTAAAAAATTGGAATTTTTGCATGACATTTCTATATGTTTGGTAAAAAAAAATGTAATAAAAATAACTTTTATGTGAGGGGCGTTCCAAAAATGGAACAGTAGGCATAAATGGATTAAATCGTTGTATGATGCAAAACCATTGAAACTGGAAATAATTTTTTTCCCTTTTACTAATATGTAATTTGGATATAAATAATTGCTTTTATTTTAATTTTAAGAATTCTAAAAATTAATAGCCTCTTCAATTCGTTTGAAAAATACGATACATAAGATTCATACAACACATTTTTTAATTATATATGCCTATTTTTAAAACGGATTTGCTAAATACATGTATCTAAGAAATGCCAATGAAATTTAATGTGGTTTGTAGTTGATAGCACTAATATTTCCTGTTTATAACATTTAATAAAGGAAGTTTTCAATTAATTATGGTAATACCTTCAAGAGTTTTACACTTTCGTCTCAACTGCACAAGCATTTTTTATCTATAATTTCAAATTTCGGGTTTCAGCATAAAATAAATCTATTTGAGTGATATTCAGTGCTACCAATTATCTCAAAACGTTTATTTTATAATATAGATAAACTCATGCTATAATGATAATAAATGCATTAAATAATGTGAACAATTAAACTTTGCTTTTTTACATCACACATTCAACAGGAATATGCATGCATTTCAAACTCAATCTGCAATTTTCAAATTACAGATCAGCTATTAATTGCGTTGTCTCCTACAATGTAAATGCAATCAATGCATGAATATTGATGAGGAAATAATTATATTATAATTACTTTCAAATTTAATTAGAAGTATTTGGATATTTTCTTTGCTAAAAGTTCCACCGTTTTTTTCGAAGGTTTAATTTCTATACCATTTAAATACTCTTACCACCTTGATTAAGGCTTTTATTCTAAACTAGCCTCCTTTGGAGACTAGCTGGTTTGCCGGAAATATTGATTATATTTAATTTCATTTAAATAGTTTAAATATAACTTAATATGCAACATTCCATCAAATTGTCATAGACTTAAAACCGCTTGATTTCAGTAACCTCACAGGCTCTTTTCATTGTGTAGATGTAATTTGCAATGAAAACTACTCGCATGATATCATAGCGCCACTGAAAACTTAATTGCCCCTGTTCATCTATCTTCATACCTTGGAGGAACTATAATTCCACTTCCTTATTTGTCATGTAAACTATAGGTATGCAGAGAGTCCTTTCTAATTACTGTATTAATATGCAGATTAATCAATCTTCGATTAATCCGTACATTCAGTCCTTCCAAAATATCTGAGCACTAAATTTGATAGTTTTGAGTCAGTTGTCCTGGTATGTGAGTGCCAACACTCACATACACATACCAATTTTTTTCATTATTATCTGGGACAGAGATTTGACCATCTTAGCATAGAAGTGCTTAATTCCCTAACTTCAAATTCGAAACCATCAACTTAATTTAACATTAAGTAACTAGAAGACTCGGAATAAAAGGACAGTATCTGTTTTTATATCTTTATCGCGCTTTAAGTTAAAACAATGGTAAGTAATTAGAAGCCTAGGATTGATATATACAGTCTTCATTTTTTTGTATCTTTATTCCTTCTTGTCTGCCACCTCAATCAATAAAGTTTATTAAGCATTATTATTAATAAAGTTTATTAATCATTAAGATTTTAAAAATCTGCTCGCTTTAATTTTACAATATGGAATAATACCCTAATTATATCCTAATTCAAAAGCAAACTCATAAGTTAAATTAATGGGGAATAATTAGAAGCCTAAAATTGATATGTACAGACTTGATTTTCTATATCTTTATTCCATCTTGCCCGACACCTCGACCTCAATGTACACATTGTCTCTTTGAATTGAAGGCTAGAAAATGTGATCATTATTTTGAAAGTCTGACTTCTAAGTGAATCTCGTAACATTTGGAGAAGTCATTAGCGTATCTGCCGAATTTATCTCTCACATGAACCTTATGGACAGATGGAAGAACAAATCTGATTTAGAGGAGGAAACACTCGATGAATACTCAAACATAATAACAGGTTAGGGACGTAACGTCTCCTTTTTCCTCCAAATCGAGGAAATCTCTGTTTCTGTTCTTGCGCATCGAAGCGAGTGAAAGATAGCAATTATTATACAATAAAACCATCTTACCGCCATTCCAGACACAGACCTCCCCGAACTGCCTTTTTGTTTTGATATCTTGTTTCCATGGTTACATGCAAAACTTATTCTGCATTCACAATTCGAAATGATTCCCTCTCTCTCACACATAGATGTGTGTAGCACGCATACTTATTTCTATCCTCACCTTCGAGTTTCCTGTCCAAAATATCATGAATAACAGATGACCAAGGAAAAATAAGAGGGTGGCGGGCGGGGACCAGAAACAACTAAAAAAATAAAGAGCGAAAAAGTAACCTTCTAATCAGTTCACTTGTCAAAAACGTAATTTATTTGAGCCATAAGCCGTCTCTTGTTGGGAAGACGGGTACTGGTTTGTAATTGTACGTGAGTGGGTTTTGGGTTTGTGAAAGTTTAATTTAATGTTGGACGAGCGACGAATTCTGAAGACGGGAAAGTCCTGCGGTCGGACCAATGGGAATGGTGGATTAAAAGAACGTTTTATGGCGTGTTAGCCTGTCAGGTGGTGTGGTGTGAGCGGAATAGCAACCGAAAAAACGAGTCGCATTTCGATGGACAGACCTTAAAATGAAGAGACATATTTTTCCACACATTTCGACACTTCGTTACTCATACTAAAGTTAAAGAGCACATTAAAGACGCCGTTGCTTCTGGAGGGTCAGTTTTTTTTTTAGGGGGGGGGGGGCATTACTCCATGCAGATATCGTACTTTAATGTATTGCCAACGGAGTTTAAAAAATAATGCAAATAACAGACATGCCATAAGAAGGGGGAGGGAGACATGGCAGACAGAACATTACATTGGATTATTCAAATAGTGTGTTGGCTCAGTTTTTTTAACCACAGAATTTTAATGAGAAATATGCTAAAGTATTTTTTGTTCGCCATTTCACGTATATTTAATTAGGCATTTTAGCACAACAAACAGACTTCCTTTCTGTTGCTGCTAATTCCTTCTATCGTGTGATAAAGAAACGACGTATTGAAATTCTCTGTTCATGGTATAATTACTGAGTTAATCGGCATTCATCAAAAAATAGTTACCCATAACCATCTTATCATCAAGTGCAGATTTATTTAAATTTTCTTTATAATATTTGCATTTCCTGACTACATATACAATTAAACAATTCCACAGCCCTTATGTAAGAAGCAGAATAATAGTAATAATATATTCATTAAAAACCGTCGTTGTTCTTCAATTTCCTCCTCCAGCCCATCCCAATACCTGACAACCAAACCTCAGTTTTTTAAACATTCGATCAGTCCATTATTTTTAATATCTCTTATTCTAATTTATGAATAATTTTAAGAGTGAATTTAATTTGAAAAAACTGACTTAGTTGTCTTATACATTCATATTTAAAGAAAGTTCTTATATCACATATATTTAATAGAATTATGATATGAGTATATTCTGTACTGTATTTAAACCGGCCGGCTTATTATAAAGATATTTAAAAGCTTCACTTAAAATTAATTAACTTAACTAACTAATTTCTTTTTATAAGTTAACTCCGTACCTTTAACCACCTTCATTTAAAGTTTTAGTTACGATGTTATTTAAAAGCTTCAATTAAAATGCATTATTAGTTATTAAAAACTGATTATTCGTCAATAAGAATTTTTTATAACACGTTTTAATAACATATAACGTCTTTATGTCTAATATATATTATTTTTCTGTGATATTACTTTCTATTTGCACTGAAATTTTAATGCAATTTTCTTGAACTACTATTCAAAATATATTTAATTTTTTTTATCTACTGGAGTTAAAATTCTTAAGACTATTTAAAAACCTAAGCCATGATAAACGAAATTATGTTTTTTTAAAACGTAATGATGACAAGTAAAAGAGGTCTCATAAATATATATATGACGATTCAAATGTACAGGCTCTCATTTCAATTCGTCATCATTACATTCGAAAAAATTTTGCCTCTTTACATCATTTTTACTATGGTTTTATCAGTCAAAACAACATTTTATAAAAACTACATTATTTCAATTTCATAATCAGCTTATTAAGTTGTTTTGATTTTTAATGCGACTTGAATTCTAAAAACAAATTTATTTCTGAATTTTAGTCTGCATAAATATTAAAATTAAAGCTTCTAATCGAGCTTAAAAATCCTTTTATGAAATAAAATAATTAACAAATTTATTTTTGATATTGCAGATGAATAAATAATACTTGTCTTTTACCCATTTTCCTGAGGATCTCAGAGTTAAAAAATAACCGAAATATGACGACATTTGAATAATAAACATGCAAAATGTAATATTTAACATTACATAATCGCATCAACTTAACCAATAAATATTATAATTTTTCTCCTGCGTCTTCTTTTACAGAATTGCAGTTTGATGTAAACTATTTTTAACAGTGTCTGTTTCTTCGAGAGTACAAAATATCATTGTTGATTACACAAAAATTTAAAACAAATGTGTGGTTAGAGAATTAAAGGAGTATTTCATTTTAAAATAAAATAATGATATATAAATCTAATCTACTTTTATTTTGTAATAATAACATTTTTTCAATAATCTGCATTAATTGCTACAAAAAATAATAGGAATTAATGTTTATTATATGACTTAAAATGAGAATCAGAAATGCATTTTCTTTTATTATAATAATTTTGGGGAAAATTTAATTAAAAAAATATTTTTTAACTAAAAACTTTTACTTTTTATGAAAATAAATTCTTAAAAAAAATCGAATTTATAAGAAAATTAAAATAATTTTGATATTAATAATAATCCAGTAATCTTTCATTTCGAAGTGATACTCGATACTTCCAAAGCCATTTCCTCATAGAGTCACTCAATTATTTCCTTCTGTTTAGAATTCGCTAAAAAGTATTTTAATCATAATAGTTTTGAATATGTTTTTAAAATGTGGTATTTATTCACAGTACAAATTTTATTATGTGGAATTTTAAGGATAATAAAGATTGCTGCACTTTTCCTTCTTTAAAAAATAATACTTACCAAATCAAATATAACATACCAAATATTTTTTTGTGTGTGTGAAACCTCGGACTTTTTCAAAATCTAATTTTCGAAGGCGCGTAATACGAAGGAACTATTGAAAAAAATAGCACTGTACACGTTTCATACTACGCCAACCTTAATCAACTAGAGCGAAATAAAATAATGTTCAAAACTGTTTTAAAATATTTAGTGGTATTCTGATTTAAACAATAAGCATTACTGATGTTTATTAAAAATATTGCATAAAAAATTAAAGATTTTAAATATCTATTTATACTATCAGATAACGCAAGGAAAGAACTTTCATCAAAAAAAAACAAATAAAATAACTCGCTCTTACGCATCAGCTGACAATTATTTCCATCGATATATGTAGTTTAGGAAACGCATTATTCAAAAAGCTTATGGATGATGAATTTAAAAATAAGTAATATAATATTCAATGTTACTATAGATTACTGATTGTTTTTAGTGAAACTTTTTGACGTCGAAATAAATTTATCATGGAACTACAGATATGTTAAATCTTTATTTGATGACATATAGACACATAAGAAATTCAAGATATTTTTGTTTTCTCAATTAATTTCTGTTTCAACTAAACAGCGGATCTCATTCGATTTACAGGTCTGATGTATATGTATGCGAGTACCTTAAACAATAGAAAGGGAAATATTATGCAATCTAATTTATAAATTACTATGTAAACTCTATCTCTATCAATAATTAAGAAATATATGTGTATCTATGTAAATGTGTATAGTGTTACTAAATAAAACAGACGATTTGATAAAGAGTTGTCAAATTTACCACTTATATACTGTGAAAAATGTTAATATGTACTATTTAAGAAGTATGTGTATATATTTTTGTAAATATGTAAAATGTTACTGTATGAAATAGACAGTTTGGTGAAGAGCTACTAATTCTGGCACTCATATAGTTTGGAAAATGTTAATACACATTAATACTAATCGAAGCATTTTTTTAAAAAAATTCAATAAAAATTTTAATTAATTGGATGAAAAGCAAGATGTAGCAAGAAATTCGGTAACTTTTTCTTCTATAACTTTCGAAAATATGACAAAAATCAAATTTTTATACCATTTCAAAAAATGTTAATGACATCAATTTATTTATCGTATATATTATTCCATAATCTTGACACTTAAAGTTTTTAATAATATTTTTATCATTAATTAGTATTGCTTCAATTCATTCAAATTCATTATTTTTATTACATCTACCTATTTTCAGTGCTCCATTAAATATATAATTACACAATTTAGTCCCATTTAAAAAATAAATAAAAACGGAAGATTTTTCAGTTCATTTACATAAAGCACTTAAGGCATCAGAAGATGAAATTACATTACAGCGAAAAGGACAGTTTGAAATAGACTATCCATTCTTTCTGATGTTACAGGACTCAATTTCGTCAAAAGTATCCATGTATAAAATAAACAAAATAGACATTTGTTTATTAACCTTAATGTTTAAAGAAATTTCATCATTAAGAATAACTTGTTCAGGGAATTAAGCATAGGCATCAAATTATACACTAGAAATATAACCGAAATTAATCACTGCTTGTATATTTCCATCGAGCCCACCATCAACAAAGCAGACAGGTTTAACACAGAGATGTTCTTATATTAGTAACCATTCTAAATGGTTTTCTTGCAAAAAATAATTCAAAACTGTTCCCCATTCCACCATTTAAACAATCCATATAGCTTTTATATAATAAGCTTTTATTCGGCACATTTAAAATATATGTTCGTTAAAAAAATTACTTAGAGTCTTTCATTTCTGTCAGAAATAAAACGGAGGAAAAATAACTGCAATTTATTAAAATTCTTGTCATATAATTTTTGTGGGTACATGAAGGCAGAAAACCAATGAAGACTTAAACAACTTAACAGCCAGCAGAAATACATAGTTCAATTTTGAACCTCATGTGGTGTTTTATGGCAGAATTTGGCTACTTAACTTCACATCCTGTCAAGGGCAGCCTTGATTTAGCAAGCGGCTTCAGTATTTTAACATTCTTATAATACACTATTGGCTATTCGTCTTACCTTTATTGCAACCACACGCAACCAGCATGTTTAAAAAGATGCCTAGAATTATACATGAGAAGCACGGTCTATTAAACCTTAGAAAAGGATGCCGGGATACTCCCCCCCCCTTGAAACAACAATGAGAAATTCATCAGGATGTGCCTCAATC
>JAPMOQ010028716.1:0-16310 GCA_026543055.1 Argiope trifasciata | reverse complement strand
AAAATTTCTTTTCATTTTGACACAAAAATACGAAATGACTTTCCGAACGACCCAATAGTAGGAAAAATTATGGTTTTCAATCTGAATCAATCCTGCACACGTTGTCAATGGTTGAGTCCTGACAGAAGATAAATAGCTCTTGATCATCTAGATTACAGAAAATTGTCAGATGCATATCCAAGATACGGCAGATTTTTATAAAATTATCAGAAAAAGGATTCTCATTTGCATTTTACTTTATTAGTAAGAGTACAATCTCTTCCAAAAAGCAAATAACTGTTAAAACGCGTATTGCACTATTAATTTTTATAGTACACAAAAAAGCATAACTGAAAAATAAAATTAAAAAAAATTTGAATCAGTACATTTTTTACAGCCATTACGGTGCAATTTTACTTATAAATAAAAGTGATTGTAACTACTGTATTGTAAGTAAGTCTTAATAAATGAGAATTAATAATAAAAAGGCTATTTTAGTAGCATGATGAAATGAAACAAAATTCTTGCCTATTGAACAAACATCAATGTTTGACACTGTGTTTGAAAATATAATGTATAATAGTTTTGCAAAAAGAAACAAGATATGATAATGTTATCGATTCTAGAATATTATTTTATGCTCCTTGTTCACTAAGAAGAAAAAAAAATCAAGAGCCAGACATTTTTCCTATTTCACAACAGGTCCTTGTTCGTCAAGTCCTTGTCAAAACAACGGGACATGTAAAGTGAATAGTCGAGGTTTCGAATGCGTATGTAGGCCACCTTATAAAGGGAATTTATGTCAAGAAGGTAAGATTGGATTTAATACTTCTTATTTTGATTTCTAATTGTAGCATGTCAATGAACATAACTTTGATTTTTCGCAAATACAAATTATCTTACAGGACCCTGTTCTTTAAATCCATGTCAAAACAACGGCAGTTGCCAGGTAGATGGGCGAGAATACAAATGTCAGTGTAAACATCCTTTCAGTGGCCTAAACTGCGAAATTGGTAAGCCTTCCATTTATTTAACTTGAAGGTTTTGATAAGATTTGCAAATTTAAATCTATATGAAAACATAGGGCCTTATTATCCTGAATACTTGCTTCATACTTTTCAAGAATACTTTTAATTCATTGTGGATTCATTTTTTCGTGTAGGACCTTGCTCGTCCAATCCTTGCTTGAATAATGGAAAGTGCAAAGTGGTTGGAATGGATTTCAAGTGTGACTGTCCCCCTCCATATAATGGAAATAAATGTGAAAAAGGTAATATTAAAATTCCTCGAATATTTTATGCATCTGGAATGCTGAAAAGTTTCTCCGAGTTTCCAAATTTATAGTCAAACGCGAATTACTTTTTTTTCAGGTTGGTTTAATTATTGCAGAACAATTCATTGAATTATATTCGTAGGTACTAAAATGTATATTCAGAGTGATTCCGAAACAAATGAAAACGCTTCTCAGCCTTTCCCACTTGCCCCATTTCGCCAATTTTTCTTGCATTTAAAAATTTATTGCATTCAAATGTATTTTCAGTCTTCGCAAACGACTATTAAAGCTCCATGCCTTGCAGTTTTATAATGGATGTGATTGTCTAATTCTTGTATCCTGAATTTTTACATCAGAAAGTGCAAAGACTGCAATCTTATTAATATCTCCTTGAAATCGCAACACAGATAATAATGTGTAAAATATTTTTGTGCTAACATGCTCTACATATTAGAAACTACCAATTGTATCATTAACTTTTAATGAATGACGAAAAAAATTCGCTATGATTTTTAAGCCACCCTAATACTTACCGTTATTTAGTTAAAAGTCATTTAGAGACTTTCAGTATTGAGAAAATTAAATAAACATTTCTGTGTCCTTTACAAATGGGTACCCGGTTAATTTTTTAAGATGTGAAGTTGCTTAAAAAAGCTTTCATAGAATATTTCTGGTTTCATAATTTTTTAAATCATTGTCAACAATAACAACAAAAAAAATTCTATTGATTGGCTGAATAGCTTTCTACTTTTGATTTGACACCTTCCGCATACTCTACTATAATTTACTGAACTTTTTTCTCATTGTATTCACTAAAACAATCAGCCCTGCCTCATTATCTGCGTATTTTTCAAAATGTTTTTGTGGTTTTTACTCAAGGAGATTCTAAGAATTGTTGTAGTTCTTAGAAAAACGCTGCCAAAAAAGCTTTATTCTTATTTAAGACCTTTCTTAAAAATGTTCACTCTAAATGATCTGGAAAAGGTGCAAGATGATCATGAGAAAAGGTGTTGAGAATCAAGTTACTTCATTTCAGTACATATTCCATATATTTTGTATTACATTCCTCATTATTCATTTTTCATTCTAATAAGTTATTGTTATTACAAAACCCATGTTTTTAGCTGAGAAGTAAGAAGACACTGACAATTATCAGCTCAACTGCTCCCTAATCCTCTGAATGTGCGAATTTGAAAGTTAATTTTCTGTTCCTATTGTGCACACATAATATCCAAAGCCCTTTCATAATATTTGATATTTCACAATTTTAAAAAGCATCAACATCACATGCGAGATCTCGAACAGTAAATTTAAAGAAATGAGTTGGCATGTCGTAGATGCATCAGACATTTTATTGTAAATTTCTGAATGGAAATTGATAAATTGAAAAGAAAAGATGAAATATAGTGAGAGAAATAAACTAAAGCATTTATTTGTTTAATACAATTATTAGAACAAAAGAAAAGCATAGAACAAATTTCATTATCATAGTAGCAGAAATAATCTTACAATTCTCTAAGATTTATGCTCGATAATATCAGTGTTTTAATATTATAAACTATCATAATAATCAAATCTTGATACATCACATTGGATATTTTCTGCTAATATGACAATTAGACTAAAATATTTATTACAACTTACATCGTTTGTTTATACGCAGATCCATGTACATTAAATCCATGCAAGAATAATGGCAGATGTACCGTCAAGGGGAACGGTTTCATATGTTCATGCATGAAGCCCTTCTATGGAGATAGGTGTGAAAAGGGTAAGATATATATATATATATACAGTGTCTCAAAAAAACTGAGAATTCACCTGACTTTTACTTGATGAATCCGACTTCTAATGTAAATAGCGCATTACAAAAAAGTGCAAATATATTTTTATTTTTACACGTGAAAAATTATTTAATTTAAAATAAAAATAAAGTACAATCAACGAATAACTTCTAAACTCAAAAATTTCAGAAGCATTTTAAATAAACACTTTTCTTGCCAGAAAAAATTGAAAGTCCTCCTATGAAATTTTTGCAATATCTATCATAAAAATAAAATGTCACTGCTAAGTTGTATGCCTTTTGACTTTCATAATGACCTTTAAACATCTTTGTACCAATTTGACCAAATTTTGATGGCATCTGAAGATATTTTACCTCATTTTTCTTGTAACACTTATTTTAAATGTATTTTGTTTCTAATTTTGTGTTTTTGAACCATTTTCTCAAGTATGGCTCATAATATATGGTAATATTCAATGGCAATTATGTTGAGATACTATGCTGGTATGTCTAACCATTGTTTGTAATGTAAAGACACCACATTCTGACTTTACGTACATTCTGCTTGTGGCCGTTTACTGATGAAAAATGGATTTTCCATCTAATCCAAATTTTTAACACTTTTATTAAGATTGCTGCAACCATATGGGTCATCCAACTTTCAGCAGATATTTCGCAAATCTTAGGCAAAAATTTAAGTGCTGAAATTGCACGAAATGCCTTTAGACAACCTGTATATAAAAGTTACATTATTAGAGAGAAACCGTTCATCAGCTTGCAAAATCAGTTAAATTAGTTAAAAATTTCAAAAAACTCATAATTGAAGATCATTAACTTTTGAAAGAAAGTTATATTTAAAAATGAAATAAAACACTGTTTTTGGCAGTGACAGCAAGCTTACTGTATGGAGAAAGTCAAATACTGTTTTGAATTTTTAAAAAAAATAACTTCCTACATGGTGGTGACACTGTCATGATTTGAGGTTACATGGCTTTATCGAAGTTAATAAATTTAATTCTAATAGATTTTATTTAAAACCATATGGTGTATTTGGATATACTTCACAGTAATCTAAAGGAAATTGCTAAAATTTGAGAGTGCGCGTAACTCAAAATATGGTGTCTCTTTCATTAAAAACAGCAGTTACACAAACCTGCATAGTATCTCAACATCAATGCCATTGAATATTACCATATATTATGGGTCATACTCGAGAAAGTGGTTCAAAAACACAAAATTAGAAAAAAATCCGTTTAAAACAAGTGTTGCAAGAAAAATGGGGTAAAATATCTTCAGATACCATCAGAAATTGGTCAAATTGATACAAAGACGTTTAGAGGTCATTATAAAAGTCAAAAGACATGCAACTTAGTAGTGCTCTTTTATTTTAATGCTAGATATAGTAAATATTTCATAGGTGCACTCTCAATTTTTTGAGGCAAAAATATGTTTACTTAAAATGCTTCTGAAAATTTTCAGTTTAGAAGTTTTTTATTGTTTGTACTTTATTTTTACTTTAAATTAAAGCATTTTTCATATGTAAAAATAAAATCATGTTTGCACTTTTCGGTAATATGCTATTTTTATTGGAAGTTGGATTATCAAGTAAAAGTAAGGTGTACTCTCAATTTCTTGTGCCAGTGCTTATGTATAGGCTATGCTTTGTTTTAGTTTCTAATACTTTTTAAAGTGGTGCTGATACTCGACTTCAATTTAATATTAGTTAAAAAAAGGCTAATCAGTATATGAAAAGTATTGTTATATTTTTGAAAAAATCATTGTTTATTGTAATGGAACAGTGACAATGCTTTTAATATTAAACAGATTGTAAATATAATGTTCTAAAGAAATAGATTTATAATTGAGGAAGTGACTGGTTTTCATTTTGTAACATAATAAAACATTTCTAACGAGACAGGTCATTAGCAGGCGTTCGCCTGGCCTCCTTCTAACCAACAAACGGCTATCACTGCGACCAAGGCAGAACCGGTTTTCATCAGAAAACACAACAGATCTCCACTCCGTCCTCCAATGAGCTCAAGCTTGACACCACTAACGTCGCAAATGGCAGTGGTTTGGAGTCAGTGGAATGCACTGTACAGAGCGTCTGGCTCGAAGCTGATCTTGAAGTAACCGATTTGTAAAAGTTCGTTGTCTCACTGTGGTGCTAACTGCAGCTCGAATTTCAGCTGCAGACGCAGTACGATTAGCCACAGCCATACGTCGAATACGATGGTCTTCCCTCTCAGTAGTACCACGTGGCCGCCCGGAACATTGTCTTCTTGAGGCAGTACCTTCCCTTGACCACTGCCGCCAATACTCATGCACAGTGGATACATTCCTGCCAAGTCTTTCAGCAATATCGCGGAAAGAAAACCCGCCTTCTCGTTGCCCTACAACACGACCTCTTTCAAACTCAGTGAGCAATTGATAATGGCTTCTTCGTCTTCTCAGAGGCATCCTTGACTAACATTAACCCACTACGTCAAATCTCAACTGTAAATAACGGTCACGAACCTTACAGCGCTTATTTAAAGCAAACCTCATTTGCATGTTCATAGTGTCGCTACTAGCGCCACACTTACGTGCGTAGCTCGAAATTTGAATCGACGTCATCTTTCAGAAGTATAAACACGCGTACCAAATTTCGATTATCTAGCACAGCTTCTTCCTAGTGTTGGGATTTTTTTTCCATCTGTGTAGATCAGTGATTCTCAACCTGTGGGGCGCGCCCCCCTAGGGGGGCGCGAGCACACTAATGGGGGGGCGCGAGCATATCCAAGAGAAATTTAAAAAAATTGATTAAGTTAATATTTAAAAAAATTGATTAAGTTACTGAAAGAAAAGAATACACACACACACATACAAAACAAAATACATTTCGATATATTTAATAATTAACTTATTAAATTAAAACAACTTACTCAATTATAAACAAATTTAATAATTATTAGTGACTTCCTTGGGCCTGTTTTATAGAGCAAAGTTTTTCGAAGGAGGGTTTCAAATTAGAAATAGACACTCTCAGTTCTTTTTCTATAATTAGCTGAGATCTATATTTTGTCTTCAAAGAAGCCACAGCAGAAAATCCAGTTTCGCAAAGGTAAGATGTTGAAAATGGTAGTAGAATGCGAAATGCCCTTGTTTTTAGTGCAGAAAACTCATCATCCACTCCTGCCCAAAATTCAAAGTGTGATTTATTACTAAATTGTCTTTTTGTTTCGCCGCTTGCCGTGAAGTCTATGAAGGTTTCTTCCTCTTCAATTGAGAGTCCTTCTGGAGTATTTTGAAATGGATCCCTCACCTACTTGTAACTTGATATCAGTTTGTCGTCAGCAAGAAAGTACTTTTCAAAATTCTTTGCTAGCATTGCTAAATGATTTTCAATGGTTACAAAAATAACTTTAATATGTTGTTCTTGAGCCTTGTAAGTTTTAATACAATCATTCAAATTTGCAAACATTGTTGAGTTTTCGTGCTTTAAATTTCTGCTCCACAATTCCAATTTTCTACAAAAAGCATTAACTTTATCACTCGTATCCAATATATGTGTATTTGCTCCTTGCAGTTGAAGATTCAAGTTATTTAATTTCTCGAATATGTCGACCATGTAGTTCAATTTCATCACAAATAAACTATCGCGAAAATTCTCAGCTTCCGGTCTGTTTTCCTCTTCTAGGAAAACGGCGATTTCTTCTCTTAATTCTTAAACACGTTGCAAAAATTTCCCTCGTGATAACCATCTTGCCTCGCAATAAAATAGTAACGCTGAATGTACTGCGCCCATGTCTTTACAAAGTGCGGAAAAGATTCTTGATTTCAGGGGTCTCATTTTTATATAATTTACTACGATTACAACCGTAGTTCACACAATATTCAAACCAGGACACCTTTCTTTGGAAGCCAAAGCTTCTCTGTGGATCATGCAATGTGTCCAGACGCACTGCGGCGATTTTTGTTTCACAAGGGCTTGAATACTTTGGAATCTTCCGGACATAGAACGAACACCATTGGTGCATATTCCGACGCAATTTTTCCATTCTATGTTTGCCTCGTTCATAAAATCATTTAAGATCGCAAATAATGCGAGTGCTGTTGCTTTGAGTTCTATTGATTTGCAGAAAAGTAATTCTTCTACTACTGACAAATCATCATAAAATCTAACATAGGCAATGAAATGAGCATATTTATTACTATCTGTTGCCTCATCGAGTTGTATTGAAAACAATTTGTCACGTAACATCGACAAAAGCTGACACTCTACATCTTTAGCTATATCAGCAATTTGATGGGCAACAGTATCATTTGAAAGAGGTATAGACTGCAATTGTTTTGCAAAATTATCTCAAACATAATTTCTACAATCTCAATTGCGGTTGGCAAAATAAGCTCTTCACCAATGGTGTGAGGCTTTTTACATCTGGCTATTTTATATGAAACTTTGTAGGAGGCAATTAAAGCTTTTTCCTTCACAGACAAAGTTTTTTTAAACAATGATTTTTGCTTTTCATATGATTTTATTTTAATTCGAAGAATTCTCTGGGTTTGTTTACGTACTCACTATGAAGCGTTTCCAAATGCGCTTAAGTTTATTAGGTTTCATGCTGTCTGCCGCCAACATTTTTGAGCAAATGATACACAGGTGCCTTTCTTCTTCATTTACTTCAGTACTAGTGAACCCAAAATTTAAGCATTCTTGAGAATATTTTCTTGATTTTATTTTCGGAACCACGCTCCTCTGTTTACTTGTTGATGCTTGTCTATCGTCTAATGATCGCTTACGTCCGCTTAAAAGTCTATCCATGATTCTGCATAAGTCTGCTACCGGTAATATTTAATATGATGAATTGCCATTACAGTAAAAGTTCCTTATCCGCGGTTTCACTACTCGCGGATTAAAAATATACGACCCAATTCCTCTATTCGCGGCTAAAAATTTCTTTATTCGTGGATCTAATGAGTACATACACAATAATAAAAGGATTCCAATAAGTATCTAACCCAATATCCTTGGTAAATACCGTCAAATGGACTAGTAAAAAAAGTAAAATAGATCTTATTACACTTTTGTATAATGCTGCAACGATTAAAACCTTGAGCTAATTATACGAATACAGAATCGATGATTCAATTGAATACAATAATCCACCGGAAACATGAATAAGAAAAATGAATAGACAGGCAATAATAATAATGATGAAAAACTAAAGTCATTTTTTTTGCTTCTTCATTGGCGCCACCCCCGTCTGGCCAGATGAATCAAAAATATTTTTTAATGTTTCTGTTCCGCTCTACGGTAAAAGCCGCTTTGCGTGTTTTATTTTTTCGTTTTTCACGTTCATTACAAAAATTGTGATCGAGTAACAAGTCTCTTCCGCTCTTTTTCGAATCTATAATGTCAACTAAAAAAATGAGAAACGAGTTTCGACACGAAAAAAATCCGTGTTACAGCTTAAAGTGAAAACAGAAATGCTTGATCGTTTACGCCTTGGAGAGTCATGTGCATCCATATCACGCTCATTCAATGTCAACGAATCGACTGTACGATCGATAAAAAAATCCGATTATAAAATAAGGTCGTCTGTAGCTTCAACTTCACTGTCAGCGAAAATTGTTCGTGATCCAGCAATAGAAAAAATGGAAATGGCGTTGTCATTATGGATCGAAAACCGCAACCAAAAAAGGGTGCCCCTGAGTGGTCGAATGGTCCGGGAGAAGGCAAAGCGTCTTTACGCTCATTTTAATGAACCTGATGGTATCTGTAGTGGTGAATGTACAGATGGAGGATTTCAAGCATTGGAAGGTTGGTTCAATAAATTTATGGTTTTATGGTAAGACAATCATTGCATAACATTAAAATCGTTAAAGAAACAGCGTCTGCAGACACTGCTGCAGCAGAACGATATCCAGAAGAATTTGCAAAGCTAGTAGCTGATGGGGGATACAAACCTGGGCAAATATTTAAAGAAGACGAAACTGCACTGTTTTGGAAGAGAATGCCAAACAAAACATTCATTTCTAAAAGCGAAAAGGCTGTTGCTGGATTTAAGGCAGCAAAGGATAGAGTTATACTGCTGCTATGTTCTAAAGCATCTGGAGATTGTGTCATTAAGCCACTGATGCTTTACAGATCGCTTAATCCTCGGGCTTTAAAAAATCTAAACAAGGACAACCTGACAGTGTTTTGACGCACTAATAAGAAAGCGAGGGTTACAAGCGCTATTTTTTGTGACTGGTTCCGGATTTGTTTTGTTTCTGAAGTTGACATTTATTTAAAAAAAAACAGAATTTAGACTTTAAAGCACATCTAGTTTCGGACAATGCACCAGGTCATCCTCATGAACTTGAAACTATGCATCCAAATATAAAAGTGACATTTTTACCACCCAACACGACGGTTTTACTTCAACCTATGGACCAGGAAATAATCCAGGCCTTTAAGCTCTATTACATTAGACGAACCTTCAAAATCATATTGGATAATATGGAATGTAATCCTGATATGAATTTTATGGAATACTGGAATAAATTTGACACAGCAAAATGCATCGTAAACATAAAAGAATCATTGGAAGAACTAAAGCCACACACATTGAAGTCATGCTGGAAAAAACTGTGGCCTGCTTTGACTGCGAAAAATGAATCTGTGCAAATTCAAACTTTGACTGCAAACATAGCCGAAATCGCGAATGGAATAGGACGAGATGGGTTTGAACAGATAGAATCAAGTGACATTTAGGAATTGCTTGAATAGCAAGATGAAGATTTGACTGAAACCGACTTGGAGGAAATGTTAAATTGACATCCCATTGAAGAAGAGGCTTCCACAAGCACTGGAAACGTGACATTTTATTTGAAAAATCTTAGTGAAGGTTTAAGACTGGCAAATGAGCTTTGCGATTTCTTTATGAACATTGATTCGTCTATGGAACGAAGTTTTATTTATAAGAGGCCAATTGCTTATGCGACTGCTGTATATCAGTCTGAATGGAAGGACCTTTTAAAAACTACCAAGCAAGATAAAATTACAAAATTATCAAATCATTGCCTAAGCCTTAAGATAATGAATCAAAATGTTCAAAAACTTCAATTAAGTTGGTTTTTATATATATTTGTTTTTTTTATTTCGTCACCTAGGAACGCATCCCCTATAATCCGGTATAAATTACCATTCCGTATTCACGGTTTCTGTATTCGCTGCATATTTATGGAACATATACCCTGCGAATAAGGAGCTTTTACTATACACGAAAATATATATAACATACACATTCAGAATAAATTCCATAGCAATGGAAGGATCGATTCGAATAAGATTGTCTGGAATTGAAATTGGTGTCATAGAACTTTCTCCTTCTTCCTTTGAGAAAACGTTTGTTCACATCTGCGCACGTTCCTAACTTAACGTTTAAGCTGACCAAATTCCAGACAGATCGAAACTTCTCGCGAAACCGTGCGAATGCCCGACATGGCTGGTAGCAAGAGCAATAAAAAGGCATAGGATTCTTGTTTTCTCAATGCTGAGGATCGGTGTTGCAAAATGTCAATAAATGTCCGTATTCTTGGTAATTTCTAAAGTTTAAAATTAAGGTTGCAGAGTAGGTTTAGCTGCAAAACACTCAAAATACATTATTATTGTATATATTTTATTGTATGCTGTGGAGAGGGGGGGGCGTAATGAAAATTATGATTGAAAATTGGGCCATGAATACTAAAAGGTTGAGAAACACTGGTGTAGATAATGAATTAGTGAAATAAAATGAGATAATACTGCCATAACAATAATTACCTTAGAATGGAACTGTCATATAAAACAATTCAAGAAAAATCTAAATAAGGTTTTGAACTAGTCTAAATGAGCAGTGTATTTAATAGATTAAATTTGTTCTTGGATTTTATATTTCGAAATTTCATTAATTATATCTTAATGATAAAAAATTACTACCAAATTTCGCCTACCAAATTTCGTTTATCTAGCACAGCTCCTTCCTAGTTTTGGGATTTTTTGTCCATCAGTGTATATATATATATATATATATATATATCGATAATTCGGAATCGTCGGGACCACGGCAATTCCGAATTACGGAAATTTCCGAACAATAGAAATTGCGAAATTTGGGTATATTTAAATAAAAAATAATTAACGCACATCGTTAGTATGACGATATAAAACAATACACAGCTTTATAATTTCAAAGATTAAACAATAGTTGAAAATGCTAATTAAAAGAACGGTAAAGCAATGATAACATTATTACTTACTCAAAGAAAATATCTTTATTACTTCATCATATCTAATAATGTTAGTTGTTTATATTGATGTTTTTGCGAAATTAGTTTTTCACAGTTTTTATATACAGTCATAATTTCATGTTCAGTTATGAAATCCCGTTGTTCAAGACCTGTTATCGCTTTATCTAGGATAGCCAATTAAATTCTCTGTAGGAATTTTTTTCTTCTTCTTGTTGTTCAGTGTCACTCATTTCTTCATCTTCATCACTACACTTTCCTGCATTTAAAGCATTATTTAAGATTTCTGCATCGCTCAACTGATTTATTGTAGGTGCGTCGTTGTCACATTCTATTACCTCATTAATGTCCGATTCTTGCATCTCAACATCCCGATCTTTTGCGTAAGTCATTAAGTTCGAAATTTGCGCTTTTTCTTTTGACCCTCTAAAACCACCAAAATCATTTTCGCCATCGTCGTCATCATCATCAATAAATAAAGTATTCGGTAACAATTTGTGCCAGGCATTTGTTAAGGTCTTTTTTGAAATACTATTCCATGCACTCTCTGCAAACCAAAGAGCATCTTTTATTGTAAATTCCTTAACGAATTCCGAAATAGTCTTTCCGTTATTGATGGAATCTAGCATTCGCCGCAGAAAATTATCTTTATGATGGCACTTAAAAGCGTGTAACACACCACAGTCCGAGGGCTGTAATATAGATGTACAGTTAGGTGGAAGAAATAGAACTTCAGAATTTTTTTTGGTTCAATTACTTAGAATCAGGATGCTCTGTGCAATTATCTACAATCAGTAATATTTTTGAATCCGCCGGTAGTTTGACCGATGTAGAGTGCTTACGAGCTTCTGGTAAAAAGTGATTCTCGTACCAATCAGTAAAAATATCTTGAGTTACCTAAGCTCTCTTATTGTTTCTATACAAAACTGGTAATGTCTTTACTCTTTTAAGAACACGTGGTCGAGCACTCTTTCCTATCACTATTAATTTCAATTTATGAGTACTGGCTGCATGATCACATGCCAAAACCGTCAGTCTTTCGTTAATATCCTTAGTTCCCGTAGCATTTTTTTCTTGGACTGTTGCTAGAGTTTTTCTCGGCACATAGCGCCAAAAGAGTGCAGTCTCGTCAGCATTATAAATTTGCTCTGGTGATAAATTTTCCTTTTGAATTATTTCCATTATTTCATCCACAAAAAGTTCTGCTGCTTCATGATCAGCATTTAATCTTTCACCATAAATTCTTATCTGGCGTATACCATTGCGCTTTTTAAATTTATCCAACCAACCAGTTGAATAATCACAGGGTGTGGTCAAACCAAGTTCCAAGTGGTATTTTTTTTGCTTGAGTAATAATCATAGGACCAGTTAATGGCACATTTTCAGCTCTTCTTTGCTTGAACCAGTCAATCATAACTTTGTCTAGGTCAGGAGTTTTTCGCAGCTTTCATATTTTTTCTTTTAAGCATTTCTATTGGTGAGTCGCTATTTGCAAAAAACGAAAGTATCTCCTTTTTTTGTTTTATTATATAGTACACAGTGGATTTTCCTATCTCGTATTCATCACACAACTTGCGAACTGAAGTCCCTTGATCGAATTTCTTCAATACTTCGACATTTTTGCGATGGATATCGTGCAATATTTCTTTCTTTTGTCCTTCAGAGGACCAGAAGCAGCATCAATGTTTCTCTTGTTGCTCTTCGTGAAACGCGATAGTTTAACAATCAAACAGTGGGTGAAAAAAACTAGCTAAAGATAAGTACGGGCCGCGGGGAAACAAACAGCCAGAAAAACTAACGATCTACGCCGATACTATGAAAATATCCCGTAGAACGAAAAAGGTTCGAACAGAACGATCCGAATCAAGCAATAAGTAACAATTACGGCTTTACAGGGGAAAAAAGTAACAAGCAATATAATTGGTTGGTTAAAATAAAATTTTCCGAAAAATATTTTGATTTCATAGGGGCGCCATCTATTATCACTCAACAAAAGCAGAAACGAATAAAACATTATATATATATATATATATATATATAAATATATATATAAATTATAATCTGTAATTTATAAAATAAAATTTTAAAGTGTTTTTCAGTAAGCGAAAATCTTAAAACTTGTATTTAAAACTAAAAATATGAAGCATATTTTATTTCTTTGTTATTACTTTCCTGCGATGCTTTATCAGCGCTAAAGATGTAAATATTTGCATTTAATTTGTGATTAATCTTTCATCAAATTTGTTTTAACATATCAATTAATACTGGTAAAATTCTGAAATATTGTATATGCCATTATTAATGGATGCAACACATTTTACTCACTGGGGATGTTTCAGTACGGGTTTGCTTTATAAAGCCTAAATGGTAACAGAACTCTAACCCAACAAACCCTCTTTTGTTGATGTATATATATATATATATATATATAATACATGACATATATAAAAATCTATTTTTATAAATTATTATAAATAAACTAATTATAACTAATATAAAATATATTATTAAATATTGCATTAAATAATCATTCATAGATCCGTGTTCATCTAGTCCTTGTCGTAATGGTGGTACTTGTACAATTTTTGGGAATTCCTTCTCCTGCGATTGCCCAGAAGACCACGTTGGAAACACATGCCAACATGGTAATATTTCTTTTTATTTTATATTTCAGAAGTTTAAAATACAAAACAAATAAATAATGATTGTGGATAGTATATATAAAAGGAAGTCATGCATAAATTTACTAATTATTTTGTTAGGTTTACTCGGATGCAAGATCGAGTCAGAAAGTAATATAGATTTATTGTAGCGCTGTAACCTTAATAACAATCTCAATTAAATTTTGCTAGCGGAAGCAGTGATCTTCATTGGCATTACTTCAATTAATTCATGCACATTTGTGGAAATCTTGAGAATTGGTTTTGTATTAATTTTTAACGACCTAATGAGTTATTCCTTAAGTATAAATGTTTTCCCATGAGTAAACGTTAGATTATTCCAATCTTAAAAACAAACTTTAAAACGAAGTCTAAATTGCTAGGGGTTTGGACCATTTTAAAATTCCAACGATGAATATGCTAATTTTCTTTATGTGTTATTTAAAAATCCTTATTGATTGTGATGCTTAGAAGTCTTTATTGGTGTTCGCTATTAGCAACATTTAAGCCTGTTGACAAGATGTGTCTCAGCCTTTTGAAGAACGATCAGTAATGCTTGGCAAAGATTTTGAGAATGATGCCATCAGATACTCCAAAAATAGATTCCATGAGTTCTTTGTAAGATTAAGTCATAAAGTATTTATACCATCATTCACCATCTGCCAAGATTGATTCGATCATTGGACGTCAGTATAGTAAGGTTTTGCATGGACCATCCAGGTTGGTTTACAGATAACACATCATAATAGAAGATAGTTATAGATGAGTTAGTAGGGATTCATCCAATGTTTGTTGTAAGGCTTACACATTGATTGAAAACTATTGTAAATAGCTCACAATTATTGATTTTCAATAGACAATGTGTCCTCTCTTTCTGATATTGGAATGTTTTTAATCTTTCACATAAACTTTCACATAAACTTTCTTAGTTTTATGGAGCAAACTATTCGTTTATTGCAGTATGTGATTGTAAAAATGGAAGATGCCGAGTCACATCAGACGACGAAGTGCTTTGTGAATGTCTTCCTGAATTTGGGAAAAAATCAGGCGTCTGTGAAGGTAAGAAATTTTTTATTTATTTATTTAAATATTTTAAATAATAATTTATTTCACTATTAAAACAATTTGATGCACAGAAAAATAGTGCTGAAGTCTTATGATTAATTAATACTAATAATAAGCATTATTAAGGATTTTATTATTAAAAGTTATTATAAAATTTTAAACAAAACCAAATGGGTATTGATGAAATTGCTTTAATATATATATATCAATTTTAGTTCTACTGTTGTTGCTGTATTAACAAAGCAGTAAAACAGAAAAAATCAGAAGTATAACTATCAATTCTATGGTGATCTCTTCCGAATGTGGTGTGGAGTGAATTTCTGCTTTAACCAAATCTCAACTTTCTGGTTTAAATATGGCATAAATTCAGAGATAGAACTTAAAATAATGCATCATGACTCAAAGAAAATGTGATATTTAAACATGGATCGAGTTGCAGAAGTCCAGAAAAAATATAATATGTAATTTTCTTTTTCCTTCTCTAAACTATTTCTTGTTTAATGATATTTCCGTTTTCCGACGCTTTATTCAATTTGTGAATACAATGCTATAAAATTTATTTTTCTAAATATGTACTTGAAATTAAATTTAACATAACGGCTATTGCAATTCCAATTAAGCATTTTTATTAGCATTGGATTTTAAAATTACTTTTCTAGGATAAAAATCATTTGCTTTGTATGATTAGAAATGAGTTCCATGCTTGTATTTCATGATATATCCAAACAAAAGAAATTTTTTTTTTCCAAATTTAATTATGAAATAAGATTTTCGGAATTTGGAACAAATTTTCTATAGGCTCCTCTCTGACTTTCATATATCAGTTTTGATGCGATACTAGGCAGCCAAACACTGATTACAAAATTTATAGAAATATTCTTTGGAGGTTTTGCAAGTATCAAGAAATTGACAAGTAAACCTTCTTTTATACGAACTGGAATATATATGTATGTAAATAAAATTATCACAATAGGTATAAAAAAATTAAAGCCCAAAAATATAATTTAATTAATTTATATAAAACTGACAAAAAGTAATAGCTTTTTTAAATGTATGACTCATAACATGATGAAGTTGTTCTAATATGTTAAATAATTTGAAGCGAAACTGAGGTAAAAGATTGCCTACTTTTCTTATAGCTTGTAACTGTGGTACTGGAGCTAACTGCACTTGGGAAGGCGGATTATTAGGCTTTTTGGAAAAAAAGTACTGCTTGTGCCCCGACGGTTCCAAATTAAAGGAACAGCACTGCGAAGGTATTTAGAATAAATATATAATTATTTTTTAACTAAACGTA
>JAPMOQ010028709.1:0-15060 GCA_026543055.1 Argiope trifasciata | reverse complement strand
GAAAAAGCACCTTCATACAGCAGTTGAGAAGGAAAGCGAAAGTATGAAGAATTGAGATTCCACATTTGCAATTGCACATCCTAATACTAGAACATTTTACCCGCGTTAAAAGTTAAAAACGCCTATCTTGTTCGGTCATATATAACGTCATCAAAAGAACTTTAGGAGCGCCATCTTTTGAGTAAAATTAGTTATTTAATTAGAAATTATATAGATGTTTTTTAATTAATGATTCGATATTGCAAAAGTTTTTTGGAAATTCATTAGTGTTTAAGTTTTTTAGTAGATTATTAGTTGCTGTAATGTAAGAATTCTTATTGTTACAAATTTTTTTTAATTCTATTAAATTGTGAAAATATTAGGTTTTTGAAAATTTTAGAGTTTAAATTTGAATGGTAATTACTAAGTTTTATTATTTTAAAGTTAAAATCCTCCCTTTTATCGTAAATGCCTATTAAAGTTTTTTCATTAAATACTTCTATATTTAAATATAGATAGCTTTATTTTGATCTTCATTTGTTTTAGTTAAAACTAAGTCTTTTGGGTAACAATTAATTACTACATTAGGATTACTACGTTTATTAGAAGCAAATCATCTATATATCTCCAGCCTTTAATAGAGTTAAGTTTAATTAGATTTTTTTCATAGTGATGTAAGAAAATGTTTGCTAACGCACTAGAGAAAGCTGTTCCCATTGGTATTCCCTTTACTTGTTTATAGAAGTTAATACCATTAAAAACGTAATTTTCTTTGATGTTAAATTTACATAATTCTAGCCAATTATTTTTTGTGATAATATCTTTATCTAAAAATTCTTCATATATTAAGATGCATACATCCATTAATTTTTCGTGAGGAAGGTTAGTGTATAAATTTTCAAAATCAAAAGTATTAATTTTTTTAATATTGTTATCCTTTAGAAAGTCTAAGATATCTTTGTTACTATTAATTATAAAGTTATCTTCATTTTTGATTTTATTTAAGATAATTTTCAAGTATTTAAAAAAAGTTTTTTCCCATGTAATAATTATAACTACCTGTGCTACAAGTTACGAATCTAAATTTGATTGGGTTTTTATGAAATTTTACAGTTGGGAATAAATAAGGATAATTTAGGGAGCAAGTTTTAATTTTGGTTTTTTTAGCGAAAGCTAGCATCCTTTTATCTAATTCCTTTTTACTGGTACTAATTAAACTATAAGTCGAATTAGAGTTATATTCTTTAATTAGTAGTTCTTTATAACAAAATTTGCAGATTAGACAGAAATTATTTGCCGATTTATCTATTACAGTAATAATGAACCTCTCTTTTAAATTCTTTATTTCTTGTTTTAAAATTTTATTAAAATAAATTCCTCGTTCTTTGGTTCCCACCTTACCCGCATTAAATTTGGCTTTGGTGTCTTCTAAAATCTTTACTTTCCATTCTTGAAAACCTTCTGGAGGCCAATGGTATTTTCTAGATAATTTAGAGATAAAAATATCCAAATCTTGACTAATTGAAATTAATGTTTTCTTAATGTTTATTTTTTCTCTCATTCTAAATTTAGTTCCTCTTTCCATTAATTCTCTTAATAGGTTAGATTCTATGATTTTTAGGTTCCCCGTTATAATATGCCCTTTGTCAGTATCTACATAATCTTTATACATATCTTTGTTACAGTTACAGTCTATTTTGCCAATTTTATTAAAATTTTTGCTATAGTAATTATAATTACAAATTCTTTTTCTTAGAGTTGTTGTATAACTAAAAGCTATTGATGGAATTATACAGTCCTTTAAAGGAAAGAAATCCTTGTTATTATGCATGGTTTTTGGTAAATTTAGGTTTTCGAAGCTAATATCTAGAAATCTCACTACACAGTATTCTTTATTTAAATTAATTTTCTTTTTAAATAACAAATCGTTTTTTCTAATTTTAAGTTTAAATTTGATTAAATCCAAAATTATGAATTTAGTAAAAGAATTTTTGAGAATTAAATCTTCAAATCTATTATTAATGAACCATTTAAGTTTATTTTTTCTAAAGCCAAAAAGATATTTTTTAATTTTAAGTATATTCTCATTATTATGTTCTAAATTGCAAAAGTTTTGAAAATCCTCAAATATGATATTGTAGTTACCACCTTTACCTTTACCTCTTTTAAATCTTTTGCACCCGTTATCTTTATCTAGAAAATCTTTAAAAATGTTGAATTTGTCATAAATGCAGATGTTGTCCAAATCCCCGTATCCTTCTCCATTTAATTTGCTATTGAGACCATAAGGGAATAGAGTTTTTAAGTTACATATATAAATGTTTTCTAGATCTAATCTTTTATTTAAATCAGTGATGTTATCTTCCAATATATAAATATTAATATTATCGAAATTATGACACTGGAAGTGTAGTAACTCGTAATCGTAGGATTCAGTTTTGATAAAGTTCTTAATGGCGGGCCTGTGTCCATTAATTCTTTTATTTAGTTCTGTGCATGTTTGTCCAATGTAATTTAAATTACATTCTTTACAGTTTAGTAAATAAATGAGATTTTTGTTTTTACAGAAAAAGTCTAGTTTTGAAATTCCGTTTTTTATCTGTTCTTTCCCAGCTAGTGGACAAGTTTTACATTTTTTACTGTCACAAATTCGATATTTTTTAGTATTTTTTAATTTTTTTAAACAAAACATTTGTGCTAGTAACTTTTTATCCGTGAATGCTCCCAACACAAAGCTATCCACAGTGCCCCTTGTTAAAGCGCGCGACGGGCCATGCGCTATGAAAAATTCTTTTATTGACCTTTGCATATTTTATTTATAGGTACCTGAAAAGAAAGCAATCTCTTTACCTCAACAAACTAGAATCCTCGAATCAAATCCAAATATAAATTATTTTTATATAAAAAGATGCATATAGTGGAAAAGCGCAACTGCAGCTTAATTCCAGCCAAATGCAGATACTATCAATCCAGAAACAAAGTAAATTAAGGAAATTATCTACAGAAATTTTTAAATGTTTAGAAAATATTTAGAAAAATATATACATTGTATTTAGTGAGCGCTAATGCTGCTACTACTAAAACACCAATGAACTGAATAACTTTAGAATAAATGTTAGTACTATTGAAACAATTATTGCCTAGGAATCAAAATTAAACAATTAAAAAAAGAATTCGGTCTAAGGACTTTCTCAAGGGTCACCCTCAGACAGGGATTCAAACCAGGCAAGGATTCCTAGGCAATAATTGTTTCAATCGTACTAACATTTATTCTAAAGTTATTGTCTATCTGCAGTAATTTTCATGAACTATTGGGTTGTTCGGAAAGTCATTTCGTATTTTTTTGTCAAAATGAAAAGAAATTTTCGTTTAATGAATAAATTATTTATTAAATTATAAAATTGACATTCTGGTCTAATACCTTTTGCCATATTTTTGGTAGTAACATGATTACACGCTCATAAAAGTTTTGGTCTTTGCTGTAAAAAAAACTGATCGAGGTGGGTTTTGGCCTCCTCATTTGAAGGAAAAATTTTGCAAATCAGTTCTGGTACTGATGTACTGTTAACACATCTTCTCCACACATATTGGCTAATTTATTTCTGGCTTGAACAGCATTTTTACCTTTTATATAGCAAAAAAATGACGAAAATGCTGTTTATTGCTCTCCATATTTAAAAGGGCACCATCCAAAAACTACTGCGAAGAATCAGCTGCACTTTTTCACACTCAAGCCTTGCTATATCAGCTCTTAAAACATAAAATGATTTTGCGGTTTAAGTATGAAATTGGGTACGAAAAATACAATTAAATCCTCTGTCTGGAAAAAACGAAATTACTTTCCGAACAACCTAGCTAGTGGTTGATGGCCAGTTTCATTTCTGCTAGTTATGCACGCCTTCAATGAATCGTTGGTTTGGCATTTCGAATCTAAAATCTTTCTCTCTCTCTCTTCTCTATAGTTGAAGGAGTCATAATATGTAAGTTATGACAGATAAGTGGTTAGTTGAAACACACATCATATCAATTAAAAGTTTGTTTGATGGTTTCTTTGTTTCGAATACATTCTTCCGTACTGATAGAAAGAATAAACTGGAATAGTTCGTTGGCGGAGACATTCAATCTTATAAGGCTTGTAATCACTGTTAATTCCTTGGCATGAGAGAAAAAATACATTTAGAGTAACTCAGATGAAAATTAGAGAAGAAAATTGGTATAAAAAGAGAAAGGATAGAGGTTTTTCTCTTTATTAGAACGAAATATTGCTCAATATCTCTTGAATAGTGTTTCGTATTTTGAGTGCCTTACAATATCTTGGAAACATGAAAACAATATTACTCAGTATTTCGTGATATAATAGTACAGTCTTTGTTCTTGTTAAAAGCAAGGATATGAATTTCATCTGCTTAAGTGTTATTTCTTGTGAATTTTAATGATGAATTAAATAGACTTATGGCTGTACTTTAATCAGAAGTAAGTTTTTGTTTCATTTATGAAAAAATTATTTCACTCTCTTTTACATTTATAAAATTTTGCAATTTTTTAATTCGAAATATATTGATTTGTTAAGGCTTACGATAGATTATATTATTTTTGTGGATTATATTATTTTATATTTAGAAGCTCACAAAAGATCAAAATGAAATGTAAAATAGAGATCCCTCAACTTTTTTTTTTCAATTTTCATTATACATATATAATATATTCCATTTTACCCTTTGTTCAAATTAAAGTGGCGATTGTAGCTATGTCCACATGTTAATTGGGACTGCATGGTAATTAGTTACTTGAAAATTTTGAAAATGACAATTTTATAGACAATTTGTAGTATATTTTGGGTACTATGCTGGATACATTTTAATTCTAAAAAGGATATTAGTTTTGCATTCTCCATAAGATAAAAATTTCTCTAAGATAGAGAAAACGGAAATTTCGGAGGATCGCATAAGAAATGGTAGACCATTCTTGAGCGCCGGAATAGCTCATATTTTAGAAAGTGTCATAGAAAATTTTTATTAAAAAGTTGTATGATTCGTAAACCCTGAAAATTTCATGAAGATATGTTCCAAATCTGAATTTTATCATAAATAGTTATGTAAAAATGCCCATTTATTTTGCACTTTTAGAAATATTTTCAAGCAAAGAAAAATTCCAACGCGTTTTTGATCAAATTCCTGCAAACCGAATTACTTTCCAAACATGACTTCCTTTATCAGGAATTTTTGAGGTTCGCCCAAATTTATGGCACATTCTGCAAATAAAAGACATTGAGGCTGAGTGTTTATATATGTATGGTATACATATCCTCCTAAATAATTGTTATGAATCTGTAATGTTGTTTTCCAACACAATTCCATCGAAGGAAAAATTATTTCATTGACAGTTTCATTGAATGCAAAATAGATGTCTGATCAATGACTCCCAAACTTGGAGACAAAATTGAGGATATTAGAATCTTCTGGAATTATGTCGATAGGACCAATTAGGGCGGGAATTATGCTTGATCATTCGAGGATCTTCTCTGACCTCCTCTGGTAGCTATAAAAGGTCGACTATCCAAGCAGAAATGAGTCGCATAGTGAGTGTGTGCTCAGTCAGCAATGAATTAGCTGAATCAGTGCAGAGAAATGCAGGCGTCGAGTGGAGCTCAAGCAATTAGTGGAATGTGAATTTAGCTGTTCGCGGCTTCTTGGAGACAAGTATTAAGGTCAGTCATATAATAGTAAGTCGTCAGTTGAATGCAGCTAAAGCGAAGAGACAGTGGTTAATAGCAGGCGTTTAAAGAGACTGTAGTTAAGTTGAGTTGAGATTGTTTTTCACAGCACAAAAGCCATCTTTGGCTAAGAGGCGTCACATTCATAAAATTAAAATATTTGTATAAATTTATAATAAAACCAAAACATGGAATGTTTACAAAATTTAAATGTCTCAAAGTGTAAAACTGTAAGTCATAAAAAAGTGCAACATTGATGTAAGGTATGATACATCATTGTTAGATACTAAAAAACGACGCTAATGTTTATATTTAATTATGAAATTTTTTTTGAAACTAAATATTAAAAAAAAAAACTAAAAAGATTAACATGTGGAGTTTTGGGGATCAATTTGTCTCAAATCGGGGTGAGACTTCTGAAAATATACCAAACGCTGTAAAGAGAACTATGGACATCCTATAAGAATGTAGAATGTCTTTACAGCGTTTTGGATGCCTGCTTTACACAAGAATGTGTAAAACAAGTATAGGACTATTACGAATTGAACAAAACGATGTTGAGTTCCGCATCAACGAATGTCAGTGAGTAAATCAGGTGCTTCAAATACTCAACCTAGTCAAAACTGTATCCAGTTTTTCAGGGTAAAATGGGCTAGAAATCTATTGTATAAAGTTTATTATATATCTGTGCGTCCCATTCGGTTTGCCATTTGGAATGCAAAACATTACATACATATAATCGGAAAGAGGAATTTGTGTTAGCAAGAAAGTAGCAGCCAATTTAGCTGCCATGTCAACCATTTTATTTCCCTGAATTTCCACATGTGTGGGGACTTAGCATAAAATAATTTGAAAGCTCTTCCAGATAAGTTTGTCATACTTTTAAAATATTGAAAAGAAAATAATAGCCATGAGCTTGTAAAGGTAATAGGGATTCCAGGGCGCTCAGTGAATCAATGTATATTATACAGTTATCTGCGGATCATTCTTTAATAAACGATAACGCTTTTAAAAAAGCAGGTACTTATGGTAAAAAAACTGGAACAAAATGAATGAATTCTATAAGCTATATTGGAATTCGAAATAATAGAAGTGAAAGAAGTATGATTGAAAGCTCTAGAACCATCTGTAAAAATAGATTTGAACTGGCGATATTTTTAAAGACGACCAGCAAAAACTTGCTGATAAATGATATCTGTAGTATTTTGTTTATCAAGATGTTGAAAAGGATTCAAGTATGAGATTTCCAGAGTGGTAAGAGAAATGCAGCTCTGAGATTAAACGGGTCATTCTCTCAAAGAAGGAGAGTATTAATGATCGTCGAACGTTCATTAATTGAAAAAGTTCATACGTTGAAATAAAAGCGTTTCAAAAATGGGCTTTAAAATTATAATAGGACTAGGGTTTGATAAAATTTCGAAATAATAAGAGGGACAATAACTGCCTTCTAATGTGTAGAAAAGGCGCCTTACATTCTTACAGGTGTTGTTCTAAATGTCCTAGAACACAATCAAAGAGCAGTATGAGGGGCAGTATACAATTTTTGGAGAATACTGCGTCATAGTCAAGTGTCGATAAATTTATTGCGCTGTAGATTTCGAAGTAAAAATAAAAGGTTGACATCCCATGAAGTTAAAATCTTTAAGATATTCAGAAATCTTTCACAGTATTCCCCCTCTCCTTAAGTTAGGCAAACGTGAGCTTTTTATCAAAAATCAAACCCAAAAATTCAACCTCGTCAAGTATTTTAACATGATGACCTATTATATGAATCTCCGGTACAGGATGGGGGCTGCGTTTCATGTAGAAATATACATAGTTTGTTTTTTCATTAGAGAATGAAAATCCATTTTTATCTCCACAAACTGTGAGATTGATAGCAGTTTGAAGTTGCCTTTCAATAAAAGCCGTACTATTCTGAGAACAAAAAGTGCAAGCATTAGGGGTAGTTCACGCGATTAGTGGATTGTGAATTGAGCTGTTCACAGAGTTTTGGAGACGAATATTGAGACAGCATCGAGTCGTGTGCAGAGCAGCCAATGTATACTACTGAGTTTGCAGTTGCGTGCAACTAAAGAAGGAAGACAGTTGCGAATAACAGGCGTTGGTGGTTATTTACTACTGATTGCTAATTGTTGTAAGTACGGCTGTATATAACTTGTATATCTTCTTCTTGTATACAGCCGATCATCCCGCCGCCACGGAACGTAGCAGTATTATAGCTTGTGTACCTCTCGGCTGTTTTGACGTCTGTGTATTCGTTTTAATGAACGAATACATCTATATCTATATTTATACTTATAATAAAGCTCAATGTGTGTGTGTGTTGGCGCTCTACAGGGCAGACCGTTGGACCTACAGCTACCAAATTCGGTACATGTATACCTTATAGGTCGCTAATGTGCACCTCCGAGCCCTTTTTTCGAATTTTTAATTAGAATTTGAATTAATTAAAATTTAAGCGAAATTTCGACATTTTTCCGTTATAATTTCCGAAAATATTATTGCACAAACATGATTTTTATATCAATTTAGGGATTAAAAAAAATTAGCTTTCTAACGGTATCAGTTTTTTTAATTTATAACGTAAGCTTCTATTTTTAACGAATTTTTAAAGAAATATTTTAATCATGTTTTTAGCACGTGACTGGATAAAATAAAAGAATGCCGGAAGTACGAATAAAAAAAACTATCATCGCAAAATAAATCTAAAGAAATGCAGCTTTTAATACGTGACTGGATAAAATAAAAGAAATATAAAATGTGATATTTTCTAAAAAAATAAATGCAAAGCAAAGGATTCTATCAAGGTAAATAATTAATTCAATAAATCTTCTTTACGGTAAACCTGATCGAATTTAGACAGGATATGGATTGGAATCCTGACTTAATGGCATATTCTATTATCGTTTGCAATAACTGTATCATTAATTCAATATTTTTTTTTCATTATAAAATGTGATAGTTTTTAAAAAAACAAATGCAAAGCTAAGGTTTCTATAAAATCTGCAAGAGCACGTCAAAGGGGAAAAATGATGTTTTATCACCGTGTTGCCATCATTTTGAAGGAAGTTCAAATTAAAAAATAATAATAAAAAAATAAAAACTATCATTACAAATTAAATCTGAAGACATGCAACTTTTAGCACGTGACTGGATAAAATAAAATAAATATAAAATGTGATATTTTCTTTAAAAAATGCAAGGCAAAGGATCCTAATATCTTTTGCAATATTTAAATGATTAATTGAATAAATTATCTTTATTTATACAGGATTGAATTTATACAGGATATGCATTCAAATTCCTTTCCAATGGCCAATTTGTAAAATATTATTAATAGGCATATATATTGTTTAATACTATTAATTTGATCTAAATGAAGTAAATAATTACATTTTATGTAGTTTGAGTCAAACAATGCATTTATGAATAATGAGTTTTAGATTTCTTCATACTTTGCTCTGTGAGCCATATTTTACAAAATATTTTTATTAATATTTTTAACTAGCCGCCTTTGGCGACCAGCTGGTTCGCCATGAGTAATGCGTTCTAAAATTTCCAATTAAATCATATATTTTTTAGCAAAAATGTAAGAAATAGTTTAAGTTAAAAAATTCAGTTATTAGTAGTTAAAGAGTCGGTAACTTTATTCGGAAAAACTTTTTGAGTTTAAAGCTCTAATAATTTATCAATTATGCTTCCAAAATATTAAAAATGTTTTTTTCGGTGATATTGCCAAAATGTTAAATATGTTTTTAAAGAAAGCGAAAAAGGGAAAAAATTATTGAATTAATGATACAGATATTGCAAACGATTATAGAAATATGCCATTAAGTCGGCATTCCAATGCATATCCTGTCTAAATTCGATCAGGTTTACTGTAAATAAAGATAATTTATGGAATTAATGATATAAATATTCAAACGATTTCTTAGAATCCTTTGCCTTGCATTTGTTTTTATAGAAGATATCACATTTTATATTTATGTTATTTTATCCAGTCACGAGCTGAAAGTTGTATTTCTTTAGATTTGATTTACGTTGATAGTTGTTTTTTCATTTGAACTTCCGGCATTGTTTCATTTTATTTTATCCAGTCACGTGCTAAAAAAAACATGGTTAAAATATTTCTTTAAAAATTCGTTAAAAATAGAAGCTTGAGTTATACATCAATACACTGATACCATTAGAAAGCTAATTTTTTTATCTTTAAATTGATGTTAAAATCATGTTTGTCCGATAATAATTTCGAAAGATATAGCGGAAAAACGTCGAAATTTCGCTTAAATTTTAATTAATTCAGATTCTTATTAAAAATTCAAAAAAAAAAAAAAAGGCTCCGAGGTGCACATTCTCGATATCCAAGGTATACATGTACCAAATTTGGTAGCTGTAGGTCCAACGGTCTGGCCTGTAGAGCGCCAACACACACACACATTGAGCTTTATTATAAGTATAGATAAAAGTTGCTACATCAATCAGTCTTTTAAATCAATCATTAAAACCGACTGATTTATAAAATTAAAGAATATTATTAGGAAATCGTGTTCTTTTAGAACTTTCAGTCCATCATCTTAAAGAAAATATTAATTTCAGGCCAATCAATGCCCGGAATTACTCCAAGGCTAATGAATATGTGATTTAATTGAAAATTTTAGAACCCATTACTCATGGCGAACCAGCTGGTCGCCAAAGGCGGCTAGTTTAATAATAAACGAATATATATTATTGGGATGTATTGACTGAATCACCATACACGTATTATAAGCGAGGCCATTTGAGTATAACGAAATGTTATTCGTAACTTTACGTATGTTCTACATCTCTTCTTAAACAAAAGTGTAAAATTCAAAGGTGTTTTTTTTTGTGTGTGTGTACTTTACTATATAAGATACTATCTGGTATTCGGCGAGTTGCTGCCGCAGAAGAAATAATTTTGGAAATATTGTTTAAAATTTAAAATAACTTTTGTTTAATTAGGAATGACAGGAATAATATTTACTTTTGTATCGGAAATAAATACATTCATTGAAATTGAATGATATATAAAACAGAAGAGTAAATATTAATTCTATTTCTTTAACTTTATTATTCAAGACTTTAGGGTTGGCAAGTTAAATTGATTAAAAATTAAGCGAAACTTAAGCGAATTTCCGCTATAACTTCGAAAAAAATATCGCACAAACTTGACTTTTACGTCAAATTAAAGATTAAACAATTAACTTTCTAATGATGTCAGTGTTTTAACAGTGTGTTAACCAAAGCTTCTATATTTTACGAATTTTTAAAGAAATATTTTAACCATATTTTTCAACAATATATTTCGGACGAAACAATAAAATTTAATCCGCACGAGCACGTCAAAAGAAAAAAATTAGCTTTTATCAACGTATTGCCATCATATTGATAGAAGTTCAAATAAAAAAAAACTATTATTGCAAATTAAATCTAAGAAATGTGACTTTCAGCACGTGATTGGATGAAATTAAATAAATATTAAATGTTATATTTTTTCTAAAAAAATAAATGCAAGGCAAAGGTTTCTATGATCATTTGCAATATCTATATCATTTGTTCAATATATCAGCTTTTTGTTTACGGTAAACATCATTGAATTTATGCAGGATACACATTCAAATTCAGGCCCAATGGCTAATTTGTAAATCATTAGTAATAGGCATACATTTGTTAAGTACCGGTAACTTGGTCGAAACGAAGTAAGTAATTACATTTTATGTAGCTAGAGTCAAACAATGCATTGATGAATAATGCGTTTTAGATTTCCTCATACTTTGCTCTGTGAGCCATATTTTACAATATATTTTTATTAATATTTTAAATAAAAGTAGCTACATTAATTAATCATTAAAACTGACCGATTTATAAAAATAAAATATTATTATGAAAACGTGTTCTTTTAGATCTTACCATCCACGTCTTTAAGAAGATATCAATTTCAGGCCAATTAATGCCCGGAATTACTCCAAGGCTGATTATCAAATGAATATGTGTTTTCGTACATGAATGAATGCGCGCGTGTGTGTGTTAGTTAGGGCACTACACATCAGACCATAAGATCTCGAGTTACCGAACTTGGTATTTACATATTTATTTTGGAGGGTAAAAAAGCACACCTAGGAGGAGTGTTTTTTTTTTTTTTTTGAAACCATAATTAATTAAAAATTAAGCTACCTATTGGACTTTTTCTGCCATAATTTCCGAAAGTATTACAGCACAAAACTGTTTTTAAAACCCTCTTAAAAATGACCTTTTTTTTTCATTGATAATATTTTTTAAACCTATAAATTAAGTTTATATTTTTAATGAATTTTTTTAAAAAATACTGTAACTATATTTTCAAATAAAATGAAAGTAAAATTTAACCCACAAGAGCACGTTAAGAATGTACCAGTGCTTTGCCGCCACTTTGACAAAAACCTCAAACGGAATGATTAAATTAACTCATTTTGCAAATTAAACTGAGGAAAGTATGATGCTTAGCACGTGTTGAAATAGAAGCTAAATGTTATGGAATGAATATAAGATGTGATATTTTCATTAATAGCTGATAGCAAATCAGAGAGATATATATAATACAATGAACAAATAATCGTAAGGCTTCTATAATAATACGAGTTTTGTGAATATCTAAGTTTAAGTACATTTGGTTGATACATTGTAAAGAGAGAAAGGTGCGTCAATATTAAATTGAAAATCTTAGAATGCATTTCATGACAAACCAGTTGGTCGCAAAGGCAGCTAGTAAATATTTATTGTTTTGAATTATTACTTCATGTGTTATAATTTAAAGATTTATTTAGAATGTTATTCAATAATTGAAATTTAAAATGTTTTATTCTTTGATTATAGATTTTTAATCTGCTTAAGCATGCTTTTATAATGGTATGCATATTTTTAAGTATTATTTATATGGCATGTAGAAGAAATTAACAACATTGAAACTCTTCATTTATTGAAGATTCATCCAGAGTAGTTAGTTCTGATTTTCAACTGGTCTTGAATATTGATAAAGAGAATAGCAAAGATACAGCGTCAAGGTGTTTTTAAGAACTTAGCTCACTAACTGGAAGAATTATTTTCAGTTTCGTCTTACTTCTAGATATAAACAATTATATTCTTAAACAATTATATTGGTCATATATGAAATTGTCTCATTTTGAAACTATATAAGGGATCTTCTGGGTTTGATTTCGCATTTTTAAAACCGTTGTCATATCACGAGGGTGACACAGTAGCTAGAATTAGACTTTTCAAATTTCCACGACACATCATAAGAATATTGAACTCTTAAATGCACCAAAATTCCGTTTCGAGGAATAGTCTTGAACCTAGTTCTACTAGCACAAAATAGTCTCAAACTCGCGATTGGCTGAGTCTAAGCCGACACTTCTGTTTCTATTTTTGCTGATCAGGTGCATTTGCAATAGGTGATTCGTAGAAGATGAATATTTCTCTCCAAGTATTAAAAGGCTTTAAAATAATTCTTAACTAACTGCTGACTCTATTTTAAATCACTGAGATAACATTTTAGTATTATCTCTTAAAATGCGACAACGAAATCATTCTTAGTATTATTACTAAACACCAAGATTTTTATTACTAAATACCAAGCTATGATTGGCAGGTTTTTATTTATTTAATTTTGTAAAATTATGTTTTCTTAGATAAAATATTTAGGTTGAATCACTTACTGATTACATATGAATATCTTTCAATCATACCTACATATAAACTGATCATTTAAATAATAAAAAATCATGAATTCAATTTAACATGATATTTGAAATCATCTGCTATATTAAATTAACAATTTCATATATTATCTATCATTAATTATAATTTTAAAACTGCATTCAATTTTACCATGGTGATATTGGGTTTGAGATGGCTCTATATGACATTGTCAGCATGAGAGAATATAGGAATATATTCTCTCTACTAGTTATTAATTTGTGTATGTGTGTAAAATCGCATTTTTTCAGGAAAGACATGTACATAGAAAAACTTTAAAAGCAAAACAAAACCTTATCTGAATATAAAATTTGACACAAATCGTTATAGCTACTTGTTATATGTATATACATACAAGAATTGCTCATTTGAAGTTATAAGATGATTCATTAAAAATCATGTATATCTTTTCTCATGAATATCAAATTTAAATTAGTGCTTTATATATATATAAAAAATCTTCAGCTACTCTATATTTATGTCATAGTCAAATATAAGTTTTAAAACCTGATCTTCAAATAAAATTTTAGAGGAATAGGTAAATAAAAATAAACTCCAGAATAAATACATTCCTAATAATTTTATTATTTTTGCTAAACTCAGCAGTCAGATTCAATGCACATAAAAGCATGAAAAATATTTAATAAAAAATCATGATTTCACAGCAGAAGTAATTAATATTTTATAAAAATACAAAGGTTCAAATAAGACAATTTTAAATGTTTCCATTCTATATACTTTTGATGATTAACCTATACGTAATTAGCCCATTAGGAGGTATAATATTATTATTAATAAAACTTTCTGAATTGGAATATATGTGAAATGTTGTTTAATACGGCAATACTTATAATGTTGCACACTATTTGTAAACTCCAAAAATTGTGGGAAATGTTCTTTAGGTTGGAGATTATTGGACATAATTACACCCCAAGTAGTAGGAACTTATTAAAAAATATGTATCTAAATTTCAGTTAGTTTATTTTAAAATTAATCAAACAGTTAACATTTTTTAATAACTATGGTGTCTTTACACAAAAACATTTTAAAATTGAAAAAAAGAAGCTTATAAATTGAATAAATTTCTTCTCTAAATGCAATATTTTAAAAAATAAGTATTTATAATACGTTAAATACTTTTCATTGTTTATAAGTACATCAATTGAATGTGCATTATATTTATAAATATGCAAATGCAGCTTCAGAATTATAAATGTTAAGTCATAATGTACTCTATCTATTCTAATATTTAATTACACAAACTGTACATTTCAATAGATAATAAAATTAGAAATATTTTATATTTAAATAGAATATATATACAATAAAATAGTTTTATATGGAAAATAAAGTTTCTATAGTATTTTTAATCAAAACTTGCAACTATTTATTTCTATTTACACAATAGGACAATATTATATACCATCTTTTTGTGTCTGTCGTTACCATGTAACTGAGAGAAAATTTTAACAGTAAAAAAAGATGGAATCAAGTTTATAACATTGTCATGTTATCATGTTTCAGATTAGAGATTTGTATCTCTTTCAAAACTTTGACATTATTAGTTTCTATCTTTAAGTTGATAAAATTATTTTTTAGATGACTTTACTTGA